>JAQIYA010000037.1:0-37622 GCA_034699355.1 Microtritia minima | reverse complement strand
TTCTTTCTTTCTTTCTCTCACTCGATTTACTATATATTATTAAAATTTAATTTGAAGTAATTTCAAAAATTATTGTTGTTAACATATTTGGTTTTACCATTATTTTAATTAATGAAGTAAAAATTAATTTTTTAAATTATTTAAATTTTATAGTCAATAAACACAAAAAAATTAAAAGTATTGTTACGGACACACACTTTATTATTATAATTAATTATAGAGATTAGTAAATTACGCGCATAGCAATAATTAATTTAATTATTTATAAAACATTTAACTGCTGTAGGGATTTATGAGACATACTGTATTGAAAAATTAATTTGCTTGATTTTAGAATATTGTTGCCGTATTTTTTATGAAAACATTTTAAGAATATTTTGCTTACTTTATAACACATTACGTTACACACATCTTTCAACTTCATTATGTTTGTCCAACTTTAAGTATATTTTTGTTGGCAAAAAAAGTTTACATAACAGGGTATACTTGTCTTACGTATCCTTTCTATCTCTGAGTGAGATATAGACTGACCGATAGAACCACCCGAAGCCTCCGTCCATCTGTACTCTGTCTCAAAACCATAGCTAGCTTTTTATAAATTATAAATTAAACCAATGCCAAAATCAGCTGAAATATATTTAAAAATTTTTATCTAATTTTACTTAAAATCTGTCTCAAATATACATTTTTTAAGCTAAAAAATACATTTTAAAAGGACTTAAAAAGTTGTCAACTTTTTATAATCTTGCGAAAAGCTTTGCAAAATTTAATTACTAAACAAAAGCACACAAAAGTTCATTAAAGTCAAAGTGACGTTTCATCTGTTATATAATTTTTTACAACTTAACACAATTTTTCTTGAGATTAAGTTCTTGTAGAATTTTTATCTGTAAATATTTGTCTTTCTCTCTTCTTAAGCATTAAATCTTTATGAATTATGAATTTATGAATTAATTATTAGATTTACACTGTTTAAACTTTAAAGTATTGAAATGATTGTTTTGAAAGAAGTGAAATAATGAGAATACTTTGTCAAACAATTTCCTTTTATGACTTATAAACATTTTGTACATTAGATAAAGTTTTATCTTATTTAATTGATAGTTTTTCGTTAAATTAACAAAATTTCGTTAAATTAAGTCACAACATATAACAACATATAAAATGTCACTATTTCATTGAAGTGTTCTCATGTCTTCAAAGTTAGACATCACCGAAAAGAAGTGTTTCGAAAGCTTTTCAGCGATCGTTATCAAAGGCTTATTATTGTTGAGTTGTTGAAACTCATGTTCTAAACATTTGACGACAGAAGTTTAGAAACTGACATTGAATTATTAATATATTGACTTATTATAATTGTTATATATTAACTTATTTATATAGATTGATAATAATTGTTAATATATTTATATAAATTTTCTTCGGTAAATGTTTCTTTAAGAATATTTAAAGTATAGATATTGCGTAAAGTTAAAAATATTTTGCATAAAGAAAATCTCTCTCTCTCTCTCATAATTTTAAAATTTAAATTAAGTTAAAATTTTTCTATGCAGAAAAATATGTTTTATAAGCTTTGAATTTCAACTTCTAGTGTAAACACCGAAATTTTAATTAAAAGATTATAGAAATAATTTGTGACAAACAACTTTTCGGCTTATCTAAAAATAATTGAAAGTAGCAAAACAATTAAATATTATGCTTAATGATGAGCAGAGATGATGTAAAATAATGTTAAGCGATGATTGTGTATAAATAGGAAGGAATTTGTGACAAGAATACCGCTCCGAGTGTGAGTTCCATAAGTCGCGTACTTCGCGGTAATAACAGAAGCAGTGGTTATCGAAGTGGTAATGACAGTGACGTATCAGTGGGTGATTGTTCTGTGCGTAAGGATCACAGTATTGATGGCATATTAGGTGGTAAGTAAGCATTTTTACTACTAATGGCGTTTCAATTTGATTTGCTCGCTAAATGGCAATAACTAAGTGCCGTTAAGCGACACTAAATAGTTAGTTAGTTAACAGCTATTGTACGCTAAAGTGCATCCCAGAGTGCTTAAGATTGCATTCTCATGGATATTTGTATGCTTATAATTCCCGTAATAGGATATTACAAGTTGTGAAGCGCTGTAAGCAAATAGCACTCACCACTCATATTGAGACTTCTTTGGTTTGTACGCTCAACGCTGACAAACTGTAGCAGATGGCTATGATATGCGCATAGTATCACTATAGTGTGCTATAGTATGGCAACATTTTTAAAATTAGTAACATTTGAGAGCAGTTTAAAAGGTTCTGTGCGTGAAATCATGGCAGCCGTTCTTAATATACGACACTCTCTTCTCCTCATATGTAATGCTCTATTCTGATCAACTATACTATAGCCAACTATAGAAAATTTTAGGAATACAACGCGTATTGTATGAGATACAAACTACGAGCAAATCAGACAAAACCAATTGCAATCAAGTATATCGAATCAACTTATATTTTTCTTGCCGTTCCGTTCACTGCAGCCTTAAATCATTGAATAGCGCGTTACGCTCATTACGAGTGAACCCGCTTTTGGTTCGCTCTCATCAGACGACGCGTTGTCGACCCGTTTGTCGATGCGTTTGTCGACCCGTTGTCCGCAGTCGAGCACAGTCGACGCTCAGACAAACGAGTACACGCACTCATAGGTGGCAATCCATAAGAGCATAATATTTTTTACTGTCCAATTGTGTCTCTGTTGTCAGCGTTCATAATTCTCACCATTTAGCATACATTTACCATTCATTTACCATACATTTGGCATACATTTAGCATACATTCACCAGACATACATCATTTCATTGAAAGCCTCATTTGTAGTCTTATGGTTAAATCGTGCACATCTTTCCGCCTGTTTTCGACACCTGTGATCAGTTTAGTTAAACTATTGCACTATATTTAATGCTATTATACAGTAATAAGTTTGGATCATCTTTAGTCGAGATTATTCTCAACTACATTGTTGACCATTAATATTGTAGGCATTGAATGCGATCGGCGTTCTTCAAAGTGTACTCTCTTTCACTCGTTCACTGGTCTTTTAGCTGGTCGTGTAACTCGTAAACGATTGCATTCATTGTGATTACAAGCATTATGTCTCCTTAGTGGGTGGTCATCATGTAAAAATGTCACCAACAATAGTCTCAACTCGCAACTAATATTGCATTCTTCATTGTTTGCCCAAATTTCCTGTACAGAGTCAGAGTCAGAGTCAGAAAAGTTTTATATTTTGCTACTCTTTTCAGAGAAAATATTTAAAAGCCAAGTGATTCCATCGGCGTTTTCAAATGTATGGGCCATACATGGGCCGCACGCAGAGTACTTCAATGGCACATCTTGTACTAGCATTGTGCGCGTCTGCGGGCAGTCGTTGTCGGACAGCGACAAAAGTGGCTTAAGTCACAACTGTTGAGAACAGTGGAGAACAGTCGAGAACAGCTCATGATTATCGATGAATGCATAAATATAAGGTGTGAGCGCAATGCGGTAGCTTTGATATCCATTCTCACTTTTATATTCGCATGTTTGGCCACCAGTGAAGGCTTACAACTGCACTATTAGCTACTTTTCTTTATTCAACTCAAGTGATGAATGTTTTAAATCGATACCAAGTCTTATCTCGATTCTAATAAATTAACCATTTAAATGGCTAAACAGTAAACTATTACAACTTATTTGCTTTAAATATGCTTACCATAGAACTTGTTTGTTCTTTACATTTATTGTTCATTTGATTGGTAAATATTTTATTCATAATAATTCAGAATTTATTTAATCATTTTAATTAGTATTTTATATTGAGTTAATTAAAAAACTCTAAATCAAACGTATTTTGAGGTAAATTATAAATTATATTTTACATTACATTATAATGTATTTTATTTTATTCTTATCTTTAAAAATGTGTAAATGAATACTTATAAACATTTTTATAGGTATGATTTAATGCTAGATTTGTTTAAAAAAATTTGTGCCGATTTCAAAATAACAATGTTTGTTAATGTCGAAAGTTTTTTGACCCCATGTCGACAAGCCTTCAGTTTGTGTCGGGTTTAGACTGTTTTGATTATAAAGACGAACGTTTTGAACGATTTTCACTCTTTGGTTAATATCTAGAATAGTATGAACTGACCCCATATTATACATTAATGAAAATTTATAGCAAAATGCCAAATTCATACATTGCTAAATTTATTTAGTTTTGATATTTATTTCCAAAACTTAATAAAGCGAGAATTTTTAAAGCGTGGTCACACAGTAATTATTGTAATTATTATTAATTTTATTGTACAGTCAACGATGGATTTTATGTACGGCATAATTTCGAAAAATTTGTACATAAAATCCAAATGTACATAAAACTAAATGTTACTTTATATTAGTTTCAATTAATTTAAGAATTTTGGTTTTTTAAATTTGGTACATAAAACCCAATTACAGACAAAATCAGGTGTACATAAAACCCAGCTTTGAGTGTACTTCTATTGCTCAATAATAATAAAGATAAAATTTTTAAATATTGTTAGTACAAACTTTTCAAATGTCATCATTGGAATAATCATTAATGTATCAATTAGTATTAATACCAATTAAGTTTATTTTTAAATTCAATTATGGTAAAAATTCAAAATGAATACTTTGAAAACGATTATTTTCAATCTAAAATCTGCTGTGAAAATAAGTGTTACTACTAAATCTAAACGTGTTATTATGAAAAAACTGAATAAATGTATGTGACAACATATGTAATGTTAAGCATATTTATATTGACAAACTTTGGTGGAATAGATTTTAAGTCTTTATGGATTATATCAAATAATTTGCATTCTTGAGAATCTATTATAGAATACATTATATGACAATTACATAAACTCAAGTTCATGTGCATTATCTTCTGCTATTCTGTGGTTAATCTTGAAATCTTTTTGGAGACTTTGAAAAACGTTTGCACAAGAATCGCGAAGTTTTATTCTAATTGTTTGGATGAAATCCTGGAACAAATCCATTTTCAATCATTTTGTGTACACATTAACTTTTAACTGAGACCTAAATCTCTCAATTGACAAGAGTTTAGTGATTTTTGGGGAGTTTCGGACTGACATGGGCTGCAAACCATTTATAGGTCTAAATTCTTGTTTCGTAAATTTTTGAAATCTTTTGAAACGCTATATATTGCATGTATATATTGTATGTTTGCTATAATATTGATATACAATGTAATTGTTAGATGTGAAGCATCGCAAACGGTTCGCATTACGTGTATTTTTCAAGACTATTTTTTAGACAAGTCATTCTATGATTTCTAATTTTTTTTACTTATCGGACTTAATGTTAAATAAGATACACAATTAAAACATCTATAGAGGCCAATCAATTAGAGGCCAATTAGAGGATTAGAGGCCAATCAACTTAATATCGATAAAGGAACTCAATTATTAATTTACAATTTATAAACGAAATGTCCACTCATTGAATATATGTGTTGAATTATTATATGATTACGAAATATTAAATTCAAATAAGTCAGAACTAAGACTACTGATTGCTTATTAAGCGTTTTATAATTTGCCTTAATTGATGTATTATTAGGTCGAAGTGGAGACGATTCTGATTGCGATTCCGAACCAGGAATTCCATTAAAACGAAAACAACGCCGATCTCGCACTACATTCACAGCCGAACAACTCGACGAACTCGAAAGATCGTTCGAAAGGACACAATATCCTGATGTTTACACTCGAGAAGAATTAGCACAAAGAACTAAACTCACTGAAGCGAGAGTTCAGGTAATATAGGTTTTGATTTTTTAATATTTATCTCACTCTACAGTTAACTTTCAGTCCTTTTTTGATCTCATTTTTTTGAAAATTTAGTGTTTATGAGATATTTGCGATTAAATTATTCCTTACAAATAGCAGTACAAATAATTTGTACAAATGAGATATTGTTTTAGGTGTGGTTCAGTAATAGAAGAGCTCGTTGGCGCAAACAAGTCGGAGGATCTCAAATAAATGGCAACTTTGTGTCCGGATCTACACCGCCAGCACAACAGCCGTCATCAACCAATTTAGGTATTGCTGCTTATGGTCAAACAGGACCACACTATATTGAAAGCGCTGATTTCAGCCAAAACGGTAACGAAAGAGTTGTTTCGCAAATGTGTCACATCTAACGAGTGCCCATTTGACAGATGCCGGATGGCCGAGGAATGGTCATCAGAGCTTTGCCTCTTCACTGCAAGGATCGTTCATGTCATCACATCCCACATACCAAAGTGATCCATTTAGTCAACCAATGCTTAATATACTTAACGCCAATAACAATACAGTGCACTCCACACCACATTCAGCCGTGTCTTCAGAGTTTCAATACAACGCTCACTCAACAAGTGATGGCATCGCATCGCATGGTATGCCCTCCTCGTGGACATCGTCTCCATTCAATTCTAGAAATATCGCAGAAGCAAACTCGTGGACACACAGCGCTTTCGTGCCCACAAATTCGGCGTATTCGACAAACTCTTATTTTATCTAATTTGTACTTTTTATTATTGCTAATTATAAACTGTAAGTATTAATATTTGATATCGTAATGATGAATGACAATCACTTTTATAATGTACTCAAATTCGAAATTGAGATTTTCAGTAATAAATGCGATTATATTAATCATATCGGAATAAATATCATTTATTATAAAAACAATTGTGAGCATCCAAATGAGCTTATTTTAACATTATTTTTACTATTCGTGAGTTACTCTTTGTTAATAAAGAGTATAACATATATTAATTTAATGTCCAACTTTGACAACGTTAGAACTCTATTTAAATAAGAATCCCTTTGTTAATAAACAGATACGGATAAGTTAAAACTGTATTTGGATGAAACTAAATTCGGCCCATTTATGGTTCCTTCCCTTCAACGGAGGGAACGGACGGACGGACAGACAGAAGCATATGTCAAATCCATAAGTTTGCTTTTGTCAAAGTAAAAATCAGCTAAAAAATTGTGTTTAATTCAATTTTAATTATCTGACTTTTAACTGAATTTTAACTATCAGATAGAACTCATGATAAGCCGAGTCACTAGATTTCTACTCCAAGTGGAAAAATACGTCTAAAAAACTACTATTGTAAATCTTAGTTCAAGACAATGGTATTAACAAACAAGTCATTTAATTACTTAATAAATAATTATATTTGAAAGTCCAAAAAGTTGTTTCAAATGCAATAGATTTGAATTTAACATAAGTTATTTCAACTCAGTACACAACAGACAATCCTAACTTAGACTAAGATTTAATATTCTCCTTAAAAATTGAAAAATTGAAAAAATATATATATACATATATAAATTAATTAATAATTATGTTTTTAAGTATATTTATTAAAAGAATCATTTAAATAAATTATTAAATAATACTATTATATTCATAAAAATAAATGATTGAACGCTGTAAATACAAACAAACAGTTTTAGACTCTTTTATTAGTGTATTTAAAATATCAACACAATACATATTTAACTTATATTAAAAACATAGTGACATAGATTGATAAATTAAGTCGTATATTAAAATTTATAAACTTATTTGCAACTAATAAATTAAAGCAACAAATAATAATTAATCACTAAATAATTTTTATGAAAAATAAATTATTATTGAAAGAAATTAAGTCATAATTTCGGTCAAAAGCAAAGATATTAGTGTTTTTAATAAACATTAAAATAAAGTTATAAATTTGTTAATAAATATTAGTTTAAAATTGATATTATTAACAATGGATTTGAATTAACTTATTTAATTGTGTATAAAATTTATAATTAACTAATAATCAATTTGGTATAAATTTGAAAAAATGATTTGCTTTTGACTATATTTAAGTAATTAACATTAATTAACAGATTATAAACATTTATATAAATGATATAAATATAGATTTAAATAAAATGCAGTACATTATTAGATAACATTGATTTGGTAAAGACAATATTTAATATAAAATTAATTTCGTTTTAATAGATACTTTAATATAGATTAAAAATTATCATTAAATTGATAAAAATAAATTATATCAAATTAAAGTGGCGTACTTTAAGAGCTATGGGCGTTCGTATATGTAAAAATTCCATACGCGTGAGAAACAAGTAATTGCGGCCAACTTTTGAATCAAATCATAATTAGATATGATCGAAGCGTTTACGTGGTATATTCATATATTCAGTTATGAGAATACATTCAATCTAGAAATATCACATCACACTTCTTTCACTCGAAATTTACCAAACAATGCATTTATCCGTTGGATTCATATAACTATTTGGTTTGCAGTTAAACTGTTTGGCGAATTCGTAAGAATTAGATAAAGTTCCTATCACTCGAAATTGTGCGGGACTGTGAGGATCTTTTAACACTTGCAATTTCAAAGCTTCAGGTGTGCTCGTCGAACACCAGACTTGCGAAAATCCAATAAAAAATAATTGAAGATTTGTCAAATTAACACCAGGCAGTGGTGACTCTGTAGGATTCTTACTTAACCACGCTTGATATGCCTATTTCATAAATAATAACTTTGTAATCATTTTTACACATTCTTTTGTGGCACACTTTTAAAAATATTACCAAATTTATATCTAAAGCACAATACGGTTATTTAAAAAAATAATGTTTCAACATTTTATTGATGTTTGTGCACATTATATAAATTATATAAAATCTAACAACAAAGCTTGCTTTGTCAGTCAAAATAAGCTAAAAACAAAATATAGTCTGCCAGAAAAGTGTCAACTTCTAAATAGATATTTGAAAAGTAATTAATCAAAAAACATAAAGATAATTACGTGATACGCTGCAGTTAGTCCTCCATTGTCAGCGACATTCTCTCCTAATGTTTGTTTCCCATTTACCTATAATAAAAATATTTCGTCTGACTTACTGTCACAGTATATAACAGTTAAGATTACATTAATAATGAATGATTAAGAATAAGTTATTTGAATAAAATCAGGAAAACATTTTGAAGAAATATTTAGCAATAAATTGAAATTTTAGAATTGAAAATAAACTCATTAAATTAAAATTTATAGTTCAAGTTAACAAATTTATTTTTTTCTATTTTTTCAATCAATTTCTTTATTATTGTATTAATAAATGAGGAAAAATCTTTAACTCTATCTTGGGCTGAAAAATGATAAGAAATTCATTAAATGACTTCATTTAAATGGTAATTTGGGGTTTGCATAGCTATGCCACTCCACTGTTGTAAATACAAGGGATTTAATGATACTTTATATGTGGGATTATTTTGTTGAAATTAACTGAAATTTGTTAAATAAATATTTTATACAAATGTTTGTGATATTATAATACAAAAACATCTAAAAAATCGTTTAAACCACGATAAAAAAAAGAATAAATGTAAATGTTTAAATGTTTGCTTCTCACTAATAAAATTGCTTACAGAACATTTGATAATTGTTAAACAAACTACTTTATTATAATTTATTAATGATATTCTGTTGATTGCATTTAATGTGTTTGATCTAATTTGCGAATATAAGCACTACTCACGAGTTCGTTTCCAATTTTGTATTTTGAATACTGATCAATGAAACACTTCATGCGATGGTCGAAGTTACTGATGGTGCTATTGTTCCACCACTGACGCATGTTTCCGAACCGGTCATACTTGCGTCCCTCTATACAACATAGTTTGCAATGAAATAATCGAAATGAAATAACAATTTTAACTTAAAAGTATTTAAAAGTAAAATTTTAAAATAAAAATAGTTTACCCTAAGTTCTGGTGGATAAGCCGAGCTTGTCTAAAGAAAAAAGTTAACTTTCTGAGAAAATATTGAGTTCGTCTTATACACGGTATCGGCTTATACAATGAAAATTTTATTTATCGCTTATGAAAATACAAATCAATAATAATTTTAACATTTTAATCAAATCCTTCGAAATCTTCATCAGATTCAATTTTAAAATTTTCCAATAATTGAGAAAAATTCCCTGGGATTCAATTTAGAGCTTTCAGATTCATCATCACTTATGGTTTCATCAGATAATGTAATTTCAGACAGTGTTTCGTTTGAATGAAACAGTGATCATTTAAGTAAATGATCACTAATACGAACTGATGCTCATAATATAATCACTACATGTATTAATATATGGACGTAAATTACGTTTACAGCAAATATAGAAATACTTTAAAGTTCGTCTTATACACGGTATCGGCTTATCTATTGATACATTTTTCATTTTCGTTTAATGCAAATTTTTATGTTTGGGCTTATACACCGAACCGTCTTATCCACCAGAACTTGGGGTAATTTATTTTAAAAAAATTACCGAAAAAAAGATTAAACTTTTAGACTAAGACTTAAGACATTGAGATTTAAATTTTGCCATTTAAATCAAATAAAGTGTAAATCAAAAAATCACACAAAAATAAATGTAAAATTTCAATGCAGTTTTGAAGCTAACGCAGTGCACATAAAAGAATATAATGCACATCGACTGGCATTGAAACAAGAGTTTTTAAGTGCTGACAATTTAATGGTAAATAATGCAATTATTTTTATCAAAAAAAATCTTACGATCATCAAATGCGTGAGTCAATTCATGTCCCATTACCTGTAATATATATTATTTTATAATTACAATTAATAATTTTTAAAAAAAAATATTTTGGACGCATTTTATAAAAAATAAACACATAATAACATAAGTTAACGAGAAGGTACATAAAATAATTATTTTGTTCAACATGTGATCGCCAATTATTTTACAAATAAAACAAAAAAAAGTTAAATTAATTAACTAAATAATTTATTTTTAAAATATTAATCTTTTAAAATAATAATTTATTATTTTTATGATTTATTACTTACACTGTGTTAGTAATTTTATGAATCATAAATTATATATTTAAAAACTGTAAATATTTTAAGGCTTTAAGTTTTAAAGCTTTAATCGACAGTTTTAATTTAAACTGTCGAAACTGGTGGTTTTAATTTAAAAAATTTAATTCAATGATAAAAAAAGAGGTGAATATGCTTCCAAAATTAATATAGAGTATGTAATAAAATACTTACAACTCCCATCGCTCCAAAGTTTAAAGATTTAGGAAAATTTACATCATAAAATGGTGCCTATTTATAAATAATTAATAATTAATAACTAATTTTAAATATAATATAATATAGTTATCTCATTGAAGCATAACTTATTGCATATAAATAAATATTATAATAAAAATTTAATCTTAAAGTAAAACAAAATTTTTGGATTATTTACATAAATTGAATAAATTATAATAATCTTTGCAAATAAAATAAATTAAAAACATTTGATCTAAATCTAACTAACATTAAGTCTTGTGCTATTTAAGGGATAAATTACAACATAAAATAAAATTAAAAATCTAAGCAAAAAAGTACAAACGCATATGAAATAAAACTTAAAATATGTATAGTGTGTACCTGAAGAATTCCTGCGGGAAACACTATAAAGATAGCAATAATATAGCAATACTTAAACAAAGTTAATTATATAATTTAAAAATAACAGAATAAAAATAAATAAACTTATCATTAACTTATTTGAAATAATTAACGAACCGATTTGATTTTTTGTCGGAGTGTAGTAAGCATTAACAGTTGGCGGCGCCATTTCCCATTCACTTTTGTTTGCCTAATATTTAATATTAAACTTGATTATATTTTATCTATAAATATGTCATAAATAATATTATTTACCGGTTTGTCAATTTTTTGAAGATTTTTAATCAAAATAAATTTATTAACTTCAATATTATTCTTAAAGTATTCCTCGTCAACAAACTCGAGCTGAAACAACAAATTTGAATTAAATTGAATAAATTAATTAAATATCAATTTATCACTTACTCCCTCATATTTATTATTCAATTTTTTAGAATCAAGTATAAAATCTGGAAAACCAATCATATCAGTGATAGAATCAGCTTTTTCTTTAGCCAATTCTCTAGTTTGCTCATCCATCCAATTTAAATTTGGCAAATTATTTTTGAATGCATCTCTCACTTCGTCTATCATAGATTGAGCCATTTTTTTCGATTCTCCGTGAAATACAGCCCTCACATACATGGCTCCCAAAGCAAATCCCATTACACTGTTAGTATCAGTTACGCAATATCTCCACGAAGATTCAGTTCCTTCCGATCCTAATAAAGCCTTTCTTAATATTTTAGATGCATCACGAAATGATTTGGACAAACAAGAAATTAATGACTGAATGACAGACCATCCGAGATAGTTGCACAAAATACTATTCCAAAACATATTTTATTTTTACAGTAATACAAATAATCTATTATAGTCTATATAAATTCATTATTTCTTACATTTTTTTCTCATTAGTTTCCAGATGTGATTTGACTAAATTTGATAAATTAGTAAAATATTCTGGAGAATAAACAACAATTGATTCGTTTTCATTGATATTTCTATTAATTTGCTTAAACGCAGATTCAAAATATTTTATCCAATCAATGGATGGCGTGTTATTGTTAAAACTTTTAATTGTCATTTTATGATAAAGTCTTTCATCGTCTCTCATTTGATCGCTTGGAATAGTGATCTGTATAAAATTTCAAATTAGATCAATCAATAGAATATTTCATATTAAAATTTAAATACAAATAAATTTATTATTAAATAATAATAAATGAATAAATTTATTATTTGTTAAATTAAACTCAATATATAATACCAAAGCTAATTGTCTCTCAAATTCTAAAACATCTGTCATCTGTCTGCGAGTACTTTCTTCTTCGCCGCCCAACAAAACGCCCACTTTTGTCATAAATGATAAATAAGCTTTAAGGACCTGAATATATGTTAGAAAATGATTTAATAAATTATAATAACTTTAAATTTACATACATCATCATCTAATGTTTTATTCATGGGTAAATAGTAGTCTCTGCCTGAATAATATTAAACAATTTAACAGCATTTTACAATAATCATTAAATTAATGCTTAATTATATACTCGGCAGTCCTAAACCGCTTTGATCTATTTGTATGATATTTTGTGTGGAGTTTTTCTCATCATCACCGACAGCCCAAGAAAAAAGTCCACCTCTATTGTATTCATTATGAATAACTTCTATTGTTTTTTGAAAATTCCAAGAATTTACATCAAACGAACCGCTAATATTCCAGCCTCCGATCTAAATTTATAATTAAAAAATTAAATCGCATATAAATTTAAATAGAAATACTTTTGTTAATAGTTCTTCCATAGGTTTTGATCCATATTTTTCAATCGTTTCATTTTTATCCATACAAGAATGATAATATACAATAGCTTTTCTTTCAGCGCTGCTCAGATTAATTGCGTTTTTGTTATCTTCTGAAATAAGTTTTTAAAATTTAACTTATAAAATAATTATTATATCAATAAAACACAAAACTAATTTATAAATGTATTCAATGATATAAGCAGTTTAACAATTTTAATTTTTAATTTGCTTATATTAAAAAAATTTTAAAATTTTTGGAATTTTTAAAATTTAATTCCAATTAATTATCTTTTGTACTAAAGTAAAAATAAACAGTAATAGTCCGCTATAGGGAAGTCTCACAGCAAAAATATTTGTTTACTATACGGAAATATCACAGAAATATCAGCTTTAAGTTGAGTAAAAACTATGTATAAATATTAATAAATGCATATTCATATACTGAAATATTAACTAACTGTTACACTGTTAAAATTTCAGTATAATAGAAATTTTAATAGAGATAAAATATATTTATGTACAACGTATATATTCATTATATCGAACTTTTACTGTATAAGTTCTTCAATAAAATTGTTTTTTATAGTAGATATTAAGATTGATGTTCTTTTGAAACATAAAAAGTAACCGTAAGTAAAATAATAAGTAGAGTAAATTTAAAACTGAACAGTTAGTGTCAGTACTCATAATTAAAATTAAATGAATATAAAGCCTTATGAATAAAAATATAATTAACATTTATACCCAAAACATTTTTCATAACGAGTTGGTTTTCTTGACCAATTTTTCCAAAATTACTCCAAATCGATTTGCCATCAGGTAATGGATTGGTTTTGATCCATCCCGCACACGAATATTTATAAAAATCTTCGCACGGATCGACAGTAAAATCCATAGCATTAATAATGGCACTTGCGATCGTTACGCATGACGGACTGAGGCAGTATTGGGCTGACAATTGGGCAACAATATGGTCATCAATGCTATTCATTTATTTTTATTTATTTATATAAAATTATAAATATTTAAAACATTTGTTTCAAATCAATATATTAAAAGCATCCGTGTTTGATAGTCCGTACGTCTTAATTATTTTTAATTATTGTTTATAAAGTATTATCTATAAAATTATTATTATTTTATTACAACTTATTTGATTAGCAACAAATCATTTCTTGCACTATTGCATGCAAAATATCTGCAAAATATCTGCAAAATATGCAAAATAATTTCGATTTGAAACTTTAATGTGAGCGCTAGCTTTTTGCGATTCAGGTTTGCATGTGTACACCAAAATATTGTTATGAAAGTTTTTATTAATAAAATTACAAATTTTATTAGACTATAGCACAAACTGCATATTAGCATACTGTATATTAGCTATTAGTAAACGATATGCAGAAGTGCTACATTAGATATAATTCAAACTAAAGTCACTTACTTTGGTTAGACTTGGAGGAGACGTGCACTTGAATAGTAGTGTTGGACTGTAGAGCCAGTATCGCAATGAGCAGAAGAACAACGCAACTGAGAAACGCCACCACAATGAGCAGCATCTTCTCGAAAGGCGAAGATCGCGACCAAATACTCCTCCGACGACCACTTTTGATCTTAGTGTTGATCGGCTTGAAGATCGACACTCCGGGAGGGCTCACGATCTTGTGCTGCAAGTGTTGGTCGGCGTCGAACGGCAACTGCTGTCCGCTCGCGGACGTGTTGGTGTTGGCGATGCCAGTGATGGTGAGGTCGGCGTGAAAATTGCTGCCATCGCTGGCCTCGTCCTCATCGAACTCAGCCCTCTTATAGCGAGACATTTGAAACATTGTGAGCCAATAATTTAGCAATAATTTAGCGCCGCTTAACAGCGATAACGACACGCATTTGGCGAAGAGTGGAGCGAATCATATGCGGAGTGAGAGCGAGTGTTAGTGAGAGTCAGCGAGAGTTAGGGTTCGCCACATTTGATTGCGTGTAATCTAATCTTCAAACATAATCCTCACAGCAATACAAGCAATGCATGCAATGACACACTATTGTAAATCTCGAGCACAACATTAGCACAACATTAACAACATTTTTACAACATTTCAGCACATAATGCTTACGAGCAGCGAATGCTTCGTACATAACGTAACCATAGTTGAGATGACGTACGGCTCGCAGAGCTATGCCATCACTTCACGCATTTCGCACACTCTTGCGATGTGATGCTCACAACGCTGTGCGCCGACACTGCGGACACTCAAGCAATTACTGGAGACTAGAGATGAAGCGCAAGGCATTTGTCGGTCCATTTGTCGCGTGTGATCATTGCAATTCGCACCTATTTGGTTGAGAGCAGGCATTTGAAGGTAGCGTTAGATTAGACTGCAATATAAAAGCAGCGATCATTTGAATTGAATGATATGAACAGGTGTTGACTCAATGCAAGCCAGTATTGCCGGAAAGAGTTATTTAAGGCACGTCTATCATGTCTTACTTACTATCTGTAATCAATTCAAGTCAAACTTTACTTGATTGGCAAATCTCAATGAATTATTAATATTATAAAACCTCATACAACAGTATCATACAATTTTCTTGCCTTTACAATTCATATGTAGACCATTTAAGTTTTTATTTGTTGTGTTTAAAAGTAATACAGATCTGTATTGCAAAGTTTTAAAAATAAATTAACATTTTTATATGTACAGCAGAGTTTTTCGACACTGGCTGTTTAAATATTTATCTGTCACGAACCCTAACTTAAAACTCCATATCATTCGTCTCACAATCACAATTGTAAATCAATGCGAGTTCAACACATACCACATGTCCATTCATTTATCCATAGACCCCATCATTCGACTTTGTAAGTCAAACTCAATTTGAAAGATATTTACATAAAAAATACTTTCAAAAATTTTAAAATACATTTTAGAATAAAAATAATAGAACTTATTTAAAAATACATTTTAGGTATAACTTTTAAAAATATTATATTTATGATTGAATGGCATTCATTAGTGGTGACATAACATTTCGGTGATTAACTTAAAGGTTGGTTTTTGAACAGATGGCCGCTCTATGGGAAGCAATGAATATCTGAGTGTTGAGCCTATCTTACGTCCTACACCTTAAACCACTTCTCGCCTTAAGGTCATTCAAGTAATAATTACATTCACAATCTCAATAAAATGTAACTTTAATAAAATATTGTCATGCATTCAAATAATACGCTCAAAACAAGAAAAATGCAAATAATACTTAATATTTAAAGAGTCAAACAGGTATGCGTCTTAAGACAACTCGTAAGTGCGAAATCATTCAATAAATGCTTGTATTCATCCAAGTAATCATTTTATATTTTTATCAAATATCCTAATATCGTAATTTCGTCTGTAATCTTTTTATCGTCTTTTATTATTATAAGTTTAGATTATAATAAAAACATAACCATTATTTGGTCGTAAATATCTCATTATGAAAATTCCATTTTTATGCTGAAATTCTTAATATTATTTCCTTTATTTGGCACAAATTGAGTATTGAATCAATAATACAAGATTGGTTCAGTTAAGTAAGAGAATGTGTAATAGACTAGACAGCAAAACAACATATCTTTGGCATTTTAAAAGCATTCAATAAAATACTAAATATAAAAAATTGTTTCGTATATAAAACAATATAATGTTTAGTATAAACAGTTTTTGCTTCACACGATAATAGATGCATATAAAGTGCGTTACAAGCGCTAAAAGAAAGCGATCGCAAAAAATGCTGCCATCAATGTATTCACGGATCCACAAACGATATCATTATATAACGAACGCCTTTAGTGACGTGAAGACCTTCGTGAAAGTGAGTGAGTCTTCCGGGATGTATCAAAGACCAGCCGAGACGGAGGTCTGTTACGCTGCAGTTATAACGCACGAACCGACAGCCGCCACCCTATCAATCATTGAAGCATTTATAAGCGTATAACTTAAGTTAATGATGAAATTAATGGGTAAAACTTACTTCATAGTCGACATTAATTGTGTTCAGAGCTATATTGATGGTGTACGTGGAAGAGTCGTGATGTGGACGCAAATTTGATTGTTCTAACGGGTGGTAACGCACCACGAAATTCATTATTGCTTTCGGAGGCTATTCAATGTGAAACTCATTAATTACAATTATAATTCATGAATATTACGTATTCGAAGATTTTTAGGAAAATTTTTAAAACAATTTTCTTTCAGTTATGATCTAAGCATTACTTGATTTATATAAACTTTTTAGTTAACTTAAAAGTTATAAATAATAACTTATAACTTCTAATTTCATGCAAGCCATAACTAGATTGTCAAACATGTAGTCCTCTAGTGTTTTTAGATACTTAAAATGTTTTAGATATCTTTCTAATGCGATGTTTTATAAAATGATTCTATCATTAATTTAATAATTTTCAAATATAAGACTATAATAAAACAATACAAATTTTGGTATCATATTTACTTACGTCATGAAAATAACCGGTAAAAATCTTTTCTTGAACAGGTCTAATATATTCGCGCAAAAAGTAAAGCCAATGTTGCTCTAAGCCGACCTGATTCATGTGAATATCACGAGTGGGAACATTTTCATATCCTCCGTTAAGTCGAGAATCCTAATAAATGTCATTCAAAATATCCATAATTGTTCATAAACTCTTATCCATACAAATAATTTCCTCAATTCTCAAAAATCAAAATATTATGTAATTTAAAATTAGAGTAATTTACTTTTCTTAGCACTAATATTGTAGGAAACAAAAAATTTACCAAAAAGATAGCATATTTTAATCTTTACAAAAAAAGAAAGCTTTTCAATATAGAAAACTAAATTTGTTTATTTAAACTAATTAACTATTTAAAATTATCGCAAATCTTGAAAACATATCGATATTTGATTTTATAAAATTAAGCGTAAATTCTGTATAAAATAATGCTTACATGATTAGTTCCTTCAGACCATTTTCCAAAATTTTCCATTATTTCGATAAGATGTTTGCAAAAAATTGGTGATCCAATTGGAAACCAATAAACATCAGGACAGGGCTGCTCTATTTGATAATCACTCTTCAATATATCACTATAATTAACGTGTATATATCTCTGCTGCCAGTCTTTTTGATTAGAATAAATCTCATAAAAATCTGCATGTTTTTTTGATGTGTCAAACGTTTCACTCGTAACTAAATGTCCATAATATTGCAAATTCATGACAAACATATAAATAGATTCGTCTCGAAGAAAACTGCAAAAATTCATGTCAGCATCTGTTTGCGAATTTTCACTTTGAAAAACATTGTCACTTCTATTTATTAATATGTTTTTAATTAGAGAACCATTAACTAAATAAGTTTGAGATATAAACGGAACATTCCATACGCCCCTATAAAGTATTTATAATTTTTATTAAAATTAAATAAAGTAAATATTATATACATATTTTATACATATTAAATATATATTGTTTATATGAATGTTTCAAAATAATCAAAATGTTTCTGCACTTGAAGTTTGAACATTAAAAAATTTTATTCATTAACTAAAATTAAGTTCCATTTTGATTATAACATTTTTTCCTGCGCTCTAATAATACTTAAAATATGTTGAAGAATCAGGATTCATGAATAATATTACCGCTGAGATAGAGTTGGTATAAGTATTTGGCCTTTTTTATAATGTATGCAAAGCCTAATGCAAACCTTTGATAACTTGAAAATTGTTGTACTAATCTAAGACAACGAATTTTCACTGTCATGTCTAAACACTTTTAAATTCTCATAGACTTCTTTCAGTGACTTTCCTAATAAAATGCGAGTTTTGATAAACTCAAGTTTATTTGGGTTACTAACTGTAAATAATGAATGCTAATTATGATTACCATCAATTTGCAGCATTTAATATGCTGCAAATTTACACGAATCAATGAAATTAGTGAGTTGGCAACTATTGGTTTCACAAACTCGTAGCCAACTTCGAGTATGCACTGTATTCATTAATTAAATCCGTCACAACTCCGCCCGTAATATAAAATCAATGATTTTAAGAAAGTGTGCGCAGAATTTCATGACTTTGAGATAAATGTAAAACTAAAGAAACATATCAGAGGAAAAACTTTAAGCACTATAGAATTTCAATTGCAATAAATATTGCGATAATAAATAAATGTTTGCTATCGAGCCTCACAAATAGAAATGAGACTTCGATCATATTTAATGGCAGGAATGCTATTTGTGCTACTATTGTCACCAATAACTGATTCGAGACGAGGCAAAGGAGCGCGAAGAAGAAGCAAAATGAATAGAAAACATGGTTCGCCGCGATATTTATTCTACACAAATCCAAGACGGAGGGAATACTATGACAATCCGAATGTAAGCAGCGTTTGATATTAATTGATATAAATATTTACATTAACGAACTGACATGAATAGGGCGCGAGCATCACGAAAGCGTCGCACTTCGACTACGAGTTCTATCTCGGACATAAAGTAATTACATTCGCCTCCATTTAGTCAGAAATACATCATTTATTTGTTATTACAGATAGCGTTTATATGTGTAGCTAAAGGAGATCCCGTGCCGTCGTAAGCGAAAAAGATTACGTTTGATAAATTGATGGCTACAAAATTTGTTTTTTTTATAGGATTACATGGTTCAAAGACAGCATTGAATTGGATGCTCATTTGCATCCTTATCTTCAAGTATTGTATTACTATAATAGCAATATTAGCCCATAATCATGAATAAATACATAGATATACTGCACGAGTTTATGTAAATTTACGAATAACTTTAAAAAAATAAACTTATAATACTTTATGTTAGTAATAGTTTTACTTTATTATAAGCACACCGTGTATTCTTATTTTAAGTTAGTTATTTATAGTTAAAATAATTTATAGTTAGTTATTTATTAATAATTTTTAGCTACTAGTATAAGCAAACCAGTTATAATTTTAAATTATAATTTTCAATTGATTTACAACTTATATTAACTTATTTAAATAATAAATATTTAAAATTTGTATAAAATTAGATATCCGAATGGATTTATGATAAAGACATGGTAAAAAGCAAATTGGAAATCGATCCGGCGAGACAAATGGATGCCGGCACGTATGAATGCATGGTAACTCATTATTTATGATATTCAATACTTGGGTAGTTTTAGGTAGAATTTTCTAATTTATATAATTTCAGTGTTAGAGCCCCTCTTCCCCCACCATAAAAAAAAGAAAGGCAAATTACCGCCAAAATATTACTTATTTTAAGATAAATTTTTGAGGCCAAAGATGTGCATTGATTTGACATAACATTTTTATAACATTTCTATTTGGCACAACTAATAAAGTAAGAAAGTTATATAAAGTGTTCATAAGTCAAGTTTTAATAAGCCAGAATTATTTCGAAAATAAGAGCGATTATTAACATACAAGAAAATGTAACCTACATTTTAAGAACCATCAAGTATTTATTTATGCCTTACTATTAAGTATTAATTTTTATTTTACTTATAAATTTCATAAATTTCTTGAAAATAAATTTTTGTGATATTAGTCACAAATCTTACGTCAAACAAACATAAAGTTAATACTTAATATCAAAACTGAAATAAAATCAATAATTAGATAGACAATAAAACTTTATTTCATGTGCTTAGATATGTGTTGAATAGATGGGAGTGTAAATGGGGGTGACTTTAAAATAACTATCTAAATAGCTATTAATTGATAATTTATTACTTTCATCAAATCAATCACAATTAAAGATTGTGTTAAAGAAAATATTGTGTTTAACAGAAATTATATTTATAATTCTCTCGCTATATTTTAAAAATTTTCTACATTTTGATTTATTTTAAATTTAAAGTTAAAATTTAATTTATAGTTAAATAACTGATTTTAGATTTTATTTTTACTATTCAAACTTACAAAGTTAGCTCATAAACTACAAAGTTATGTTCTATGTTTAGCAATTATTAGCTTATTTTGAGTTTGACAAAATCAAGTTATGGATTTGAGTTGTCCGTCTAGTTGTCTCCCCGATGAAGGAAAGGAACCAAAAGTGGGTCAAAATTAATGTTACTTACATAGATTTTAATGGGGCGGCCAATAAAGGGGTGAAAGTTTTTGGGGTAATAAACTATTTAAGCCCGTTTGTTAAAACGAGCTGCAACTCTAGTAATTTAATAAATTGCAAAGAATTTATGAATAGAAAAGTGTGAGCAAAAAGAGGTGGTATTTTCATTGTAATCGAGTTCAAGATTGCATGCATAAAATCTTAAAAATTAACAAATCAAATATTTTGAAAATGTAAAAAAATTATCCTAAAAATACGAGAATACCCCTCGGGTTTTCTAAAAAAAAGTAAAGTTTGTAAAAAGTTTTGCAATGCTAGGTATAGATGCGATGCGGGCTTAACATGGAATTTTCTAATTTATGATAAAATATTAAAAGTTATTTCAACTTTATTAAAAAAATTGTAATAATTTATTCAAATTCATTAAATTCAAAGTCATTTAAACATAGAAAGCTTCAAATATGTCACTACTTTGTTACTTTGCGACACAAAGTGAGGAAATAAGAGTTTGGCGTTTTTAATGGAAATTTAAATTTGAATAATAGTATAAATCTATTGTGTTTAAAACTTTAATATAAATAGTTGAAATTAATATATTTTAAACCCAAAAGGCATATCAATTATAATTTTAATTATATATAATATATATAATTAAATATTAATATTAATTATGAATAAATATTAAATATTATTTTAGTTATATATTTACTTTTAATATTTTACATTTAAGGCAAATAACAAATACGCTGTCGACAGACGCAACTTTAAAGCAGATTTTTGAATCGTTCGCGTATTTATGTTCAAATATTTCAACACAAAAACTGTTCAATATTGCATGCATTTCGTCTTAATTATACACAAAATATTTTAAATAAATATTATTATTAATTAATTTCAATCAAAGAAAACATATCAAGAAATATCATATCAGTTATGAATGTGAACTATTGATTACATTAATTCGTATAAATAACTATTTTAGATTCATATAGCGTAATAGTAAAAAATGTATGACATTAAACGCATTAATATGAAAATTATTGTTAGAGATTAAATATTTAAAAATTAATGTATTACAACAATACACAGAGTATATGTATTGTTAGACAATATTTCAAATAATTCTAATAATTCTAAATTATGTAAAATTACTCGAAATAATTTTTAAGATTAATTTCATTGAAAAATTCTTCACGTAAAATCTTATTTATGTGTTAAAAATATGTTTAAAGTTTGTCGATCATGTTTAGATTTTCAATTGTTAAAAACATTTTTTATAATTTTTATATTATTTGTATAAATACCAAATAATAATTAAATAATCATTTTTAAAATATTGAAATAATGCTTTAATTTGCAAAATCATTAACTCATTAACTAATATAAGTAATATTAATATATTAAAGACATTTGAATATTTCATAAAAGTTTCGCATGCATTTTTTAAAAATTTCATTGAAGCGTTCACTTCATTCAAATATTTGAAGGAAATTTACATTTCTAATCAAATATATGTATCTAATTTAATTATAATTTAAATTAATTATTTTAATCAAATAATTACTAACCTCCTTATATTTTTGACAATATCTATATAATCATGTGAACGAGAATAATATCCCTCCGATGTCAGTGCACCCCAAAAATTAGACCAAAGTTGGTTAGGCCTAACTAATAGAGGTGCGATCACGCTTCTGTTAAATAAGTTCAGGTAAATCACAATTCAAATTTACTTCTGACAGTTAAAATATATAATTAATAATTACCTATTCTGCTCGATTAAAAGCATTAAAGTTTTGCTGTTAGTTATTCTAGCGTCAGAATCAACCGAAAACAAATAATCGCAACCAAATGAAACGCATTCTTTTCTATAGTATTGATATATATCACAAATTATTATTTCAATAAAATTGTCAAACAATTATTAATTCATAAATATTCGTAAAGCAAATTCACTTACAAAGCAAGATTTCTTGCTTCACTTTCAAGTTTATCAGAAGGTACTAAAGTAACGCCATTATAGCCATTTTTATGTTTATCAAGAAAATTTTGTACATCAGTTTGATGATATGAAATTGGATTATAAATCAATAAATGCACTCGTTTTTTGCTATATTTCAACGCAGCTATTAGGTCAAAAAATTCAGCAATAAAAGGAGTGGCATGTGTTATAAAAATTGCAATCAAAACTTTTGGCAGTTCAATAGCTTTGAGTTTATTTAAGCTGATTTTATTTTCATCACAATTAATGCAGCCATTGTTTGAATTCCAAGATTTAGCCAAATAATTGCCTAAAGAATTGAGAACTACCTGCAGTACATATAAAATAGTAAAATTCATTAAATCAATTAATAAATGAGAAAATTATGAATTTAATGAGAGCATACCTTACTCGCACCATTTCCATGGATAATTAAAGGATTGGTTTGATAGGCGATGTTATAAATATATGCATCTTCATCGGTAAATCGAATTTCGACGTCTCCGACGGCACCGTTCAAATTTTGAAAGATATTCGATTTATGGTCGAGTTTAATCTGCAATTTTTGCTGTAAAATTCAAATAAATTTTAAATTATTAAAAATTATTCTTAAAAAAGAGCTAGTGATAGACCAACGCTTACCCGTAACTTTTCGTCGAGATATATTTTTGTGTAAAACAATTGGTCATCAGATAAATTACTAATTTCAGAACTTGAAACTATTTCGTACAATTGAGGTGCGTATCCAATAAATCCTAAATTTAAAGATTAAGCTTAATTAAACTGTATAACATATAATTAGCATTCACCACCTCCTGAATTGAGAAAACGCTTTCCGTCGTCTTCACTCTTTGGATATTGAGACTAAAAAATGTATTTAAATTAACATATTTAATTTATAAATTAATTGTAGATAAATAAAATTAATGCAGTTATTACAGCTAATGTGTTGTCGGGCCAACAAAAGCCCTCCGAAGAAAATACAACTTTCGCTCCAATTGCGAGAAAACGCTGAAGTATTTCATCAGAGCCTGATGTGAATATAACGTCGTAACTAAAAGTTAGATTAATAACAATTAGTGATAAACGCAATGACATGAAAGCGGGTGCGAACCTGTCGACAAACAGCAAGATTTGATTGCGATCGTCTTTGTATTTGCGAATCGCATCTTTAAATAAGTTCACTTTATGTCCACCGCCGGCATGTTTGCGCACATCTCCGCCTTCCCATGTCTGGTGCAGTCCCAGAACCTGACAATTGTTTACGTCATTATTTATAGTTTAATTAAAGTTAACTTAATTATATAGTTATGCTTCACTCACTTCCACATTAAGTCGGTAAACATGAGCCGATCTGTTGAACCTTTCAAAGCCATCAGTGATTTGTGTCGCGACTGTGATGACCAACAGTTTGGCGTTTTCTGTGCGTTTCAATCATATTAAACATATTAAACATTTAAACGTTTCAAATAGTTTTACACACTAAACAGTAACAAATTAATGAAATACTATTTCAAATAATGAACATCAATGCAATGTTTGGGTTATTATGAAACACACCTTTCGAAACATTGTTATCCAATGAATCACTTGAACGGCATAATAATAAATTGCATGATAATAATAACACAATAGCAGTGTTAGTATTAAATGAACACATACTGTATTTAGTAATAATCAAATGAAGCACTCTTTCCAGTAACGGATAATCCGTTCATTATTACAGTTTATAACAGATAGAGTCTACAAATGATTGCTTTCAAGTAGACTCGCATCGAAATAACTCCGACGAAGCGATAAAACTTATAAATAAAACTAATGCCTCACAACTAATATAAACATTGTTAATATGTTTGAGCACTTGAATACGTGACTATTTTTATCTAAACTATAGTTAAAGTTAAATGCAATTTCAATTATATTTCAAATGCCAGTTTGTTTTTAACAAAAGTTAATTCACAAAAAATAGTAAATATAATAAAGATTATAATGCAATGTATATATAGATATATTTAAAGACAGTCTGGATTTCAATACAATCGAATCAAAAACGTTTTCTTGCCTTATGTATGCCTAATATATTTTTAAAATAATATTTGTTTAAATATCTGTTGTTTTTCTTAAGTCAGCATTAGTCACACTAACGAACATTCAATTCAGTTCTATTTCATCGTTTTCTAAATTCATTATTTTTTCATTAAATAATGTTCAAAAATTTAATAATAAAATATATTTAAATAAAAACCAATTAATATATGTCGAGTGTATCAATAAAACATAATAATTTTTAATTTTAATCATTACTAATTTTTAGCAAAAACATTTATTATCAAATAGATTAAGAAAAGGAATTTTTTTAAAACTGCGCAAATGACTAAATATTGAAGAAATTTGAAATTAAATCACAAAATAGGTTACTAACTTAAAATACTGTTAACTATTTAAACATAAGTTATAAAACACATTCCTTAAAGATTTAAAAGATAAGTAGAATAACATGTGCACATCTGTAATTCTCATCATCAAATACCCGACCATAAATAATGCTAACAGTAATTTAAACTAAATTTTTAAACTTATTCAAGTTTTTAGCATAGATTAATACAGATAAAACTTTATTGTAAATTATCTGTTAATAATTTTTAAATAATAATTATAAATAAATCTTAATATAAATAAATCAAATCATAATTATCCGAATTAACATTCTTTATAATAAGAATTATTTAAAAATTATACAAGTTTATACCAATAAAAAGTTAATATCCATTCATTGATAAACACATTTTCATACATTAATAAAAATGAAATAACCTTTGATATTAATAATCTTTATAGCAATTATCTCTTCAATTGTTTATAAAGAGAAAAAATTGAAAACAAGCTGAACTATTGACCGACAATCAAATATTATGTCTCAAATTCGTTGAGTTGTATTCCACCCAAAAATATCTCATCTATATTTTGGATTTTAAAAATAAGTTACCGACACAACAACACGCGTCGACGCGAATAAATATAAATTTTAATAATATCTTCGTAATGCTAATGTTAAAAATTTGAATAACTAAAGAGCGCCGAGAAATAAACCCTAGTTTTTTAATGAGTAAATCACTTTATTGATATAAGTGAAAATATCTTGAATTTTTAAGAGCAAAGAAAAGTAATCAAAAGATGTTAAATGATTTTTTATGTTCAATTCAATTCATGATGAATACATGCTTATCATAATTCTATAATATCGAAGCTAATAAAATTATTTATTGCATTCCACTTACAATAACACACAAATGCACAGATAAATCTAATGTTGTATAAGTAAATATTTTTAAAAAATCATCCTTCACTATAAAAGTTAAATGGTTTTAATTTTAAATGGTTCAAAATTTGACAATTTTATTTATTTGACAAATTTATTTATTTGAAAATTTACTATAAAAGTGTATTTTAATCAAAAGACACTAAAGATATTTTGAGTTTTATCAGATTATGAATTCTTTACCGCTTTTATTTTTTATTGAATTTTTATTTATGGATTAATTTAAATAATAAATCAATCACAAAATGTCTGTACTTTTTCCGAATGTTTTATTTTATTTAAATAAATGAGGTCTCTTTTCATAAAAGACATTCAAGAATTTGTAAAGCTCTAACTAAATCACAAGTTAAATTAAGTTTTAATTGCAAACGTCAAACAAGGGTATGTTGTTTTAAATTGCTTCAACTTTTAAAAATGTAAAAATTTTTGTGCTGAAAAATGTCGAAATTTTGCTTAATTGTCATTAAATTTGAAGAGAAATAATGAAAATAAAAGAATATAATGAGCTAATTTTAAATTTTATTTAAATTATGAATTAATATTTCAGATTTGTGTAAAAACGCAATATAAACATGTTTAGTTTTGCTTTCGTTTTATCTAATAGCCTGACATTATCAAATAAAACAGGATTTCATTGGAGTTGTTTTAAAATTTTTTTAAAG
Source organism: Microtritia minima (assembly GCA_034699355.1). NCBI lineage: Eukaryota > Metazoa > Arthropoda > Arachnida > Sarcoptiformes > Euphthiracaridae > Microtritia > Microtritia minima. The sequence goes on along the minus strand of JAQIYA010000037.1, from coordinate 10,237 downwards.
AAATACTATTGTTTTTAATTAAATTTAATTAAATTATTTATATACTTAATTAAACATTAGAGGTAACGGCGGGATTGTTGGGATTTGTTTAGCAGTTCACGTTTCAGTCATATTCACATGCAATAAATTTCATTATTGAACATACTTTAAAAACATTCACTTCAAGAAAGAGTACATTTGATCAAATTCAATATTGTGTTTAATTTGTGATACAACTACATTATGATTATCGCTGTTAATTCCAGATCTTAAGAAAACTATCCCAAGAACCAGTGGCCACAGCCATTCCGTCATCAGTCACTCCGAGGCAACTGACTCTGTTGTCATGTCCAGCCAACACACCTGAACAGCAATTATTAAACTAAATGCCAACAATTAATAGCAAACAATCATTACCAGCGCGTTCGGCTTTCATCGAGTCCCACACATTGCAATTGAAATCGTCATAACCGGCTAATAAAAGTCTTCCGCTTTTGGAAAATGCAACCGAAGTGATACCACAAATGATGTTATCGTGTGAATACATAGCTAATTCTTGGTCCGCGCGAATATCAAACAGACGACAAGTGGCGTCATCGGAGCCCGTAGCAAATGCGTGTCCATTTGGAAAAAACTGAATTCGCAACAGTGTATCGATATGTTAATATTCATTTCATAATGAAAACGTTATTAATTAAATTATTAAATATGCTTACAGTGACAGCGTTAATATCAGATTCATGACCTGGAAATGTTTGTTTGCACATTCCATCTCTAATGTCCCACAACTTTTAAGACAAAGTAATTATGAGTGAAATGACTGGAAACAAACACATGAGCCGTACCTTAGCTGAGGCATCACAAGCTCCAGAAACAAACGTTCTCGTGTCGGGTGACAATGAAAGTGACATGACGTCTCCTGTATGGCCAGTAAAAGATGTGCATTGTTGACCAGTTTCTATGTCCCAAAGTGCGCTAATATTTACAAATCATAGTGAATGAGGCGAGTAATAGAGAATATGAGTTGTCTCATACCATGTCATATCTCCAGAACTAGTAACTATTTGGTTATCATCGAGAAATCGACAACAAGACAGATATCCTGTATGTCCCGGTAATTCTCGACTCACTCGAACATTTCCTTCCCTCGTTTTAAGACTATATATGGAGCAGATGTTGTCGAGTCCACCGCACGCTACGTAAGAACCAGATGGAGCGTAGGCACAAGTCATGACCCAACTCGAACGCAAAGGAATGGCGTGAACCTTATTAGTAGTGTATGCATCCCACACTATTAGTTTACCGTCTTGTGATGCTGACACTAGATATCTGCTTCGCGACGCAATACAAAAAGTTAGTTAACATACGCAAAGCTCGACGCTCGTGCTCGGCTCAGTCGAGTCAGCGTTAATAACTACCTGGAATCGGATCCCCAGTGCATGGCATATATTTTGGCTAAATGTCCTCTAAGGGTGCGTCGCGTCCGCATCTGAATTCTGCCGACCGGCTCCATGTTAGCGGTCGCCTGAACCAGAGTCGTATCACACGCCGCCTTCCGTGCATCCTATCCGTCAATGACAACAATTCGCGTTAAGTATTTCTATTTGTATTCAAAGTATGCCACACTATAGCGAGAAATGTATTTTGCTCTGGCGTTGAGCTCGCATTTGACGTCAAAATTTGCTCGAATGAGGCTGACATTAGGCTGACGTCAGCCATTACTCTTGCAGGGGTTGCCATGACAAAGATGGCAGGGATTGGACTGACATGATATGCCATACATTAGGCCATACATTGTCCCATACATTATGCCATACATTATGGCTATATCAAGCTATCGCTTCACCTTTCATATCACTATCGCTCGCATTCGGCTCTCTTTATCATTATCACTATCACTCTATCTTTGATTCATTTCCAACACATCATTACATAATAGCCACTCATTACACAATATGTCCATTTCTTAATTCTCACTCTATTGTCAATACGAGCACAACATATCAATGAGTAACTGCTCGTCAACTCCCTCTCAAACTCCCTTCAAATTAACGGCACATCTAAACATCTAAAGCAATAATAATGTCTTGTTATACAATTAACAGCAATAAGTTTTGCAATTGAGATCGCATTTTATAGATATAACTGTAAATTTATTGGAATCGTTAAGAATAAAAGTTGGTATATTCCAAATAAGAGGTGTCGGTATGAGTGTGTGATTCGGTTCTTAAATATAAAACTCGATTATTGATGAAATTAATGTTAACATTATTCATGCATTACTAGCGACATGTTTGGTGGCATTTAATAGCGGTATTGAGAGCGGTATTAATGATCGGCTAATGATAAGCATAGCGTCAATAGTCGGGCAGACTATCAAATAGAGGTAAGCATCTGACAGACACTCGCAGACAATCACACACTCAGTGAATCGCTCGCTCTTTCATGCCTAACGTTCTGGTCATCAACTGTTTCATTGATTGCATCATTAGATTGCAATAACAATACGCGAGACTAGTGAGCGATAGGCAGCGATCGACAACTATAAGCAGAACTGGTTGTTCACAGTTATTCACAGTTATTCGCTGTGATGAGAGGCAGTAAAGCGAGACTCACTCTGATGGTGTTCTTGAGCGTCTCTGCTTCCTGTCGAAGACTGTCCAATTCGTTCATTTCGCTCGCCTAATCAACTGTTGCGCACTTCTTGTATTCGAGATTAGCGTAGAAATGATGTCGAATGAGTTTTGGATGAACGAGAGGTTCGCACACAAACTCCATCAACAGTTAGGGCGCGGCTGTGGGGCTGATGTTAGGCTGCTTTAGGCTGCTCTCAACGCTCTTCACTTCTCTCACAGCTCTGCTCACTGCTCACTATTGCGATCTATTGCGACCCAACGCTCACTACTTCTCACTACTGCTCACTGCGACTAATGCTCACCACAACTCACGATCGTTCCCCACTAGAGATCATTATTTCCAATATTTCGCGTCACGTTCTCTCCTATTTTTTGCCCAAATTAGCGTTTAAATCGCAATTTATTTCTCTATTAATAAATTTTGCTCATCCATAATATAATATAGATTTTACGTTAACATATTCATTATTTTATATTTATAAATGTTAAATAAATTTCAATCCACGAGCAAATTAAAAATTAAATTCTCCTCTAAAAGTGAAGATTTTAGTATTTTATAAATTACTATCCTAATTAAAACCTGATCGACTTTATCATGACATAACAGGACAATTTTATAAACTGACTCATTTTATGAATGAATTTTATGAGCTAAAATTGTTTTAATTTTAAATTTAATTTGATGTTTAAGAATTTTTAGTTTTTTTAAAATTGTATTAACTTTTTAGTTAAATTTTATCATTAATTTTTAGATTATTTTGACTTTGACATAAGCAAGCTTATGGATTTGATATGTCTGTCTGTCTGGTACCGCTCCGCCCGCCCCCGATGAAGGAAAGGAACCATAAGTGGGTCAAATTCAATGTCATTTAAATAGAGTTTTAACGTTGTCAAAGATCGACATTAAGGATTAATATAAGTTATATTCTTTATTAACAAAGAGTAACTATTAATAAAATACATACCGCGCGAACGTAGTGAGCGATTAAGTAACTCAAGAATAGTAAAAATAATATTAAAATTAGCTCATAATAGTGTTAAAAATGCATTTGAGTATTTTTTTGTTAACATCTTACCTATAGTTTACATTTAACCACAAAAATTTTGAAAATTACTAAATATAAAGCATAGTCAAAAAATTCGATTAAAACCTAAACACCCTGTGTCTGGATTTTTTTTATTTTGTGTCAAATTTAATCTTTAATTTAATTAAATCTTTGGTTTAATTTTATTAAAATACAAGATTAGAATTATTAGTACAACATATAATATAACTTGAATTTTCATTAAACTTTTATATTTATTAACTAAAAATAAGTTTTGTTTTACTACTATCGTAGTTATTAATTTTTTTTATAAATCTTTTTTTCTAAAAGAATAGTTTTATAAATTATTATTTTATAAAGTAATCAAAACAAAATTGTATACTCAAAATATAATACATGCATTAAACTTTAAACTAAATCGAAGAGTAATCAAATACCTCTAATATACAAAGAATTCTCTTTAAATTGTTGTCTACATAGGAAATTCATTACTCAATTTTTTTTTAAGATTTTACCAAACAATTATATTGAAACAGATTAAATAATTTAGTAAAAGTAATCGACTCTTGAACTTACTTGTAGAATATTTTTAACAATTATTTAGAGTATACAGAAATATAGTAAAATTGAAATTGAGTTTAAAAACAGAAATTGAAGAATAGAATAGATTTACAGTTTAGTTATACTAAAGTATAATTAAATAAAATATAGTTAAGTTTAGTTTTCTTATGTGAAAATAAATTATGTATACAATATTACTAAAAATAACGAAACTTTAGTTTGTGATTTTAAAAATTTATTAAATGGTCGTAAAAAATGTTTGAATGAAAATGTAAAACACGCTGTAAATGTCATCAATTCCAAAGATTTTGTCATAAAAATTTCTATATTAAATATTAAAAATAAAATCTTTCATTTTTAAATTATTAGTAAATTAAAGCAATTTTATTAATTTATACAAGTATTTCTTGATTGCTTATCACAGTTTTAGTTACATAAAATTCTTAATCTCAACTTTTATTTTATTTTAATTTGTAATCCATATTAAAATTTATAACTATTTTAATTGTGGCAAAAAATAGTGTCTAATTAAAAGAAACATTACTGTAAACAAGAATAAAGTGAATAACATTTAATTTAAAGTAATTCTTATTTATATGATAACAAAATATTATTTGATAAAAGGCACAATTTTAAATAAATAAACAAAATTTATTAAATTTAGAAGTGGTTGATTTCCAAATTAACGGTAAAAATAATTTATAATGTTTACCAAATATATGGCTTTATTTTTTGCCAATCGTTATAGAAATAGGACTTGATTTTGGACTATTATTATTGGAAATCCTATCCTTTAAATTGATGTTTTCATAAGCCTGACCTGCTTGGTGTCCGTCAACATCCATTTGCTGACACGTATTACTATTACTATTACTACCACTATTATTATTACTATTGTTACAATTATTGATTAATCTCGGAGGAATCGGTGGTCGAATCAGATTGTTTTGATCACAAACATTTCTGGGAGTAATTTGTGGGGGCGATGATGATTCTGACATGCTTTGCGTGACATTTGAGTTCGATGCTTGGCTTGAGTTATTCATCGATATTAAATTAACAGACGAATTGTTAGTCGACGGCGGACGAGTTGTTACGGCTGTGTATTTGCCATCACAACCGCCCGCAACTTCGCTCGTGTACTTAATATTTGTATATTCGCGACCCGCTTGCAAACTTTTCTGTCATATTTCAGAAAACAATACAATATTAAACAAAAAAATATTGAAAGCGTATAAATAATGAAATAGCATACCTGTTCAGCTAATATTCTCTGTTGTAAAGTTTCGATATAATGCTGTACAGCAAGATATACGAACTTATATTGCGCTTCTGTTTGAACCATACCTGATCGCTGAGAGCGCACCGTTTGAATGGATCTCTGAATGTCAATTTCACAGTCCAATCCATGTCTCTTGATTTGATCAATTATCTGATCGATTACAATAAAAGTTCCCGTACGACCAATACCAGCACTAAAGTGCAATATAATAAAATTATTTATGCTAATAAAGTTTAAATGATGATAAACGAACCTGCAGTGAACAATGATAGGCCCCGCGTCTTCTATGAGTTCTTGCTTCCTATTAACATCATGAAGAAAATTAAGAACACAACCGGGATCTGAAGGGACGCCATGATCGGGCCATGCGGTGAAGTGGTAGTGATATATTGTACGGCATGAATGTCCCTCTTTCCAGACGAGAAACTCTCTCAGCGTATAATCAATAGTTGGTTTTTCGCTAATTGTTTTAATACTAATTTTTGCCGCCTCTTTGGTTTGTCCCTTATCAGGCCAGTAACGAACGCATTTATTCTTTGCTCTTTCAATTTCTTTAGTTGTCATCACAATAACCGCACTATTCTCCTGCCAAACCATCCACCAAAAGTCATTTGCAGTACTTATAAGTGGCCCTTGTGTAGCGATGTATGTCTTTTTAATCGCATCTGCGCTATTGTTTTCATCATCAATCTAATAAATTTAATAAAATTAAATTTTCTACTTTTATATAAAAATAAATTATATTACTCTAATAATATTTGCATTGATATAGTCAGCTCCAATTGAATTGTCAACGTCTCGAAGAAGTACTCTCGTGTAGTCAACTAAAGTTTAAAATAAATTTTTAAAAAATTAAATTTTTATCCTCAGAACAACTTAATAGAATATTTCGCATTTTAATATGAAATTTTGTTTATAAAGCGAGTGCTTTTATATTTGCTTGTGTTCGCTTTGCGTTATAGTGTTATTTTGCTATGACTTACACGGCAATATATTTTTATATCTATTTTTCGCTCTGTTTTCGGGTCGTTGTCCTTCTTTTCGAGAATATAAATGCTTGCATTCTTGTTGTTGTAAATACTAGAAAATATATACTTAAAATATAATTTTGATTTAAAAAACGAGATAAATTAAATATGCTTAATGTGCTTAAATATGTAGGATAAATACAGATAAGCAAAAGCTAACAATTTGTTAGAATTTAATCGAATACCACAATATTTCAAAAAATGATTTCACTCCCGAATCCACGAATTGGAGTGAAAATTAGTTTATCACTTGAGTCAACAAAGTATGACATAAATAGATAACTTGAATTCGATCACAAGTAAATATATATCATATAAATTACCTCAAATTCTTCCCAAAAGCCTGCTTTACCACTGGTTTGACCATTTTCTTTAGACAGCACTTTAACTCTATTTTCAATGGTAGAGGCAGTAATTCGCGTGGCGTTAAAAGGATTCTTTAAATGGACAACAGTTCCAGTGGTCTCAACCATTGGGTTTTTCTTGTAATGCTCGACCAGTTCGCTGAGACTCTCAAACTTATCACCGCCTCCCACATCAAACTTGTTGTCTTGACTCCTAATCATCACATGCGTGACCTTATCATCGGTCCTCACAGTGAGAACATAGTCTCCGGGTTTGCTTTGACTCTCTCGCACGAGAAAACTTCCGTTTTTGCCCTTCTCTAACACCAATTTCTCGGCCTCTTTGCCGGACAGCGGTCCGTGAAACCAACGCTCGGACGTGGGGTCGCATGAGTTGAGCGGGAATTTCAGTTCAATAACCTCTCCGTTCTTCTCCTTGAGTTGTCCCATATTTTCGGTGTAATACTGAACGAGTTCGGCCAAAGTGGCAAACTTTTCTCCGCCATACAGATCGTAATAGTCGCCAGTGTTTTGAATCTTAATGTGCGTCACCTGTCCGTTACGGCGCACCGATAGCGTGAAGTCGCCGGGATTTGATTTGCTCGGACGCGCTAAGAAACTGCCATCAAAGCCGCGATCCATTAACATCTTCTCGGCGTCCACTCCCGATATGTTCGGGTGGAACCATCGGCCGTGACTGTCACGAGGCATACGTCAACACAACGCCAACAGTTCGACGACACATACCTTCGCGATGCCATGACTGTCTGCCAACTGCTCTCAATTGTCACTCATGTCTGCAATATTCAGATGAACGCCATCGCTATAGTAACAGCTCAACAGTGAACAGTATGTGAATATGTCGTCATATTTACTATTTTACAGTTTCATTATTAATACAATCATATCATACATATTGTCTTATTGTTTAATTATTTGATTGATTGAGTAAAGTTAATATTAAATATCATTACCTTCTTATGCTTTTGCATAGAATATGAATATATCATAGATTATTGTTGGCTAACAATAATAGCGAACCTTATTTCGCACTCAATAATAATAATAATAATAATAATAATAGCACAGCTTTAGCCCTAAAAATAGAGTTGGCTTTACATTAGCTTTTAGCTCTTTATACATTTAATATATTAATTTAATTTATCAGTTGATTTTGAAAAACAAATTTTAAGATTGAAATAGAATAAAAATTTTATCAATTTTTATATTTATTATTTTTAATTGCAATAAGAATTAATTGTAAGCAATGTTATCAATTTTAGTTATTTATCCAATTTGACCGAATATAACCCAATAATACCGCCGATATTTTTCTAGACAATTGAATCGATTTACCGAATTTGATCAAAAACTTCAAATTTGTCTGAAATTTTTACATAATATTCTACATTTTATTAGTATTAAAACTTTGAAATTTAAAAATATATTTTTACATAAAGATTTAAATATAAATTATATTTAATAAACAATGTATAAAAGTATAAAAGTATAAATTAATATAATTTGTCATAACATTTTGCATTTTGATAATATATTAATTTTTGTCATTTATTATATTTTTAATAAACAGTTAATGTAAATATTAAGTTCAAAGCATAGTTCAAAGTTTAAAATTCTAAGATCAAAGCATTTCCTGCACAGGACTCGGTACACGACCGCTGTTCAAATCATTCTCTGCTCACAAATTCCTCACAAATTTGATTCATATTAACATTGAAAATAAAAAATGTTGACCACAAGCTTTTGATTTCTATACCTTTTTTTGGAATTTTTATTTAAAATAAATTTTTTACTCATAAAAATAGCTAATTGTTTAAAAACATTATTGAAATTTTTATGATGAATTATGCAAAAGGTGTAGATTTAAATTGTTTATTTAAATTTATTTGTGAATAATTGATGCATTACTAAACTTGTATAAAAGAAATTAAAATGTTTTCGATGCTAATCTTAATTATTAAAATTATAATAAAATGAATATAACTGATTATTTACGACCTTTTAATATATTAAATAGAAATTTATAGTATTGTTATTTAAAATTTCGATTCTAATTAGTTGTATTCAAAATATGTAAGAGTAAACATTTTTGAAAATAATTTTATTTGAAATTAAAATCACAAACAGTCTGAAACCAAAAAAATATTTACACGCGAAACAATTAAGATGGAAATGATTGCCACATCAATGTTCGCATATCTTTCACTTGAAAGGACTGACAAACTGGTTGTCGGCAATGAAAAACCTGAGCGGTTCGTCACGCCATTTGCCTGCTCTGGCGTTAATGCCGATCCGACGACTGCGACCGATTCGCTCATCGCCAACATCTTCTCCCCTCTCCAACCAAATCAGTTCGCTGTCCGTCACGTCCACTTTATTGATGGTGTCTTTGGTGATACCCAACGCCATACACAACTTCGACGGTCCGTTCGCCAACTCTTTCACTTTTAATTCTTTGCCTTTATTGGCCGACTTTCTCGCCTCTCGTCTCAAAGTTTGCATTTGTTCGATGCCTTCAATCGGTTCGATGGCCCGAATGAGAGCAGCGCTGCCCTCGCCGTCGGTCGAGATGTTGATGCAGTGATACATGCCGTACGTCATGTACACATAGCACGTGCCGGCACTCATGAACATCGGTTCGTTTGCGGGCGTGCGTCGGCCGCCCGACGAAGCGCTGGCCGCGTCATCGCCGCCCAAATACGCCTCCGTCTCCACTATTCGGCCGCGAAGTGTCACTCCATTCGGTGTCAGCCGTCGACACAGCAGTTGGCCTAACAGTGATTTGGCCAAATCGGCGCACGCAATGCCGGCGAAGAACTGCGGTCCGAGTCGTGCGCTCATTGCGTGCGTTTGCGAGTCGGTCTCAAACGTGGTCTCAGTTCGCTCCTCACGTTTCACGGCTTTGCTTTGCCTCTGCTCTTCAGATTTTGATTTGCGTTTCGATGGCATCGCTTTTTTGTTTAGCGTTTCAATTCAAACATTTGGCCTCAATTTTCTCCCTTATGTTCACAATATTGAGATATTTAATAATAAACACACGAATAAACAAATAAAAATAAAAATTTGTTATTTAATGTTAAGACAGTCCATCGAAAGCCATGAAAATTGTTTAACAATTTAGAGTCATTTCAAAGTTAAATATTATATTATGGAACATATAACTCAACATTCAATTTATATGAAATATATGAAATTTTATATCGATTTAGCATTATTTCGATTTGCATTTCAAATAAACACATTTAAACAATTATACTGTTTCTTATAACTGTATTCATTTGTGTTTTAGTTGTCAAACATGCGATTTAAGTAATTAAAAATTATGTGTTGTTTTATATAA
>JAQIYA010000036.1:0-37834 GCA_034699355.1 Microtritia minima | reverse complement strand
GGTTAAGGGAAGAGGGAGTTAATGGAAAGGGAGGTTAAGGGCAAAGGGAGGTTAAGGGAAGAGGGAGTTAATGGAAAAGGGAGGTCAAGGGAAGAGGGGGTTAAAGGAAAAGGGAGGTTAAGTGAGGAGGGGAAAAGGAAAGGGGTGGTCAAATGTCATGTTGTATTACCTTTATGGGGACTAAAGTATCTAGAGTTCCCGTTTGTTAAAACGGGCTGAAAAAGCTAGTTAATAATATATTTTTAATTATTGTTGTATTAATATATTAAATACCAATAAAATAAAGACCAACAATTGTGGATTTCTATCCGCCATTATTCCTTTCAACTCCTCAATTAAATCTCATGCAGTGTAATACAACAATATTGTGTCTATTCTACTAAATATTGTATGAGAGTATTAATTAATTAACTTATTCTGTCATTTAGGAACGACTACTAACTATAGTGTATTTGTTTAGTCTCCTTTACCAATTTATATGACCAATCATGACCACCACAAATCATTTAGTCCGCCGCCACCCATACACCACAGAAATTTAATTAATTTGAAAATGATTACTATTAAATTAAGTGCTTATTTATAATTATTTTTTTAGTTATTTAACATTTACGTGTTATGGAGACTTATAAAATACACTGTATGTAAAAATAAGTTTTTACTGTTTTAACTATTTTATAATACTTTTCTACTGAAATTTAATGGTTATTATTTGTTATCATTAACTAAATTTTTTTTAGTAGAAAATAATCAAATCAAAGCACATAAAAGTTTTAACTTTATTTTTTAATTAATTAATTTTTTTGTAATTATTACTTTCGTGAAATTAATAAAATTAATAAAATTTGATTTGATAACAAAGTAATTTATAAATTTTTATGTTTTATCAAATACTTTATATAATTAAAATTCATTAATAAAATAATTGTTAGCAAATACAATATCATAAAAAATACTATTTTAATTGAGACAATTTTAAACGAAGAAATCCATTTGTAAGAACACAATTGATTTTTATTTTACTATCATTCTGAACAAGAAATGGTTGCTTCACAATAAATGCCGATTGACTCCAATTAGAACCGAAATTTTGTGAACTAACGGCTGATTGTTGCGTGAGATGTAAATCATACCAATACGCGATGGCATGCAATTCCCCGCTTTGTTTCACATTTACTAATAATTCATTGCTTGGCTCGACATTAATTTCTTCGGTAGTTTCAACAGATTTATTTAAGTCAATTAAAATCATGTCGAATTGATCGCTTAATACTGTTATCTTGAAGTTTTTCAGATTAATATTTTGTAACGTTTCGGTCTAAAAATAATCAACTAATTAATTATTATAATTTTCATATTATATCCATACCTCAAAAATATTTAAGAACTTCTTAATTTGATATTCATGAACATTTACATCACTAATTAAACGTGATCTGCATATGATGTCATGGCATTGAATCAAAACCCCCTTCACAGTAATTTTATTTGGCACAAATATGCGTGATTTCAAAACAAATAACTTTAAATACATAATTTGCTCCAATATGTTGCTTCTCATTAAACCCGATGATTCTATTAAATCAGTCAATACAAGGGTTTTTTTATTCTTAAACTTCTTAGTAATAATATCTTGAAATGATAACAATTTCATTTTTTTCGAGTCTATGTTAAATTTTTTAATAAATAAATTTATATTATCACACATTACTTTATCATCTCTAATGACAAATATTTCGTTAATATTATGATAAGAAGCACAATGAAAACTACAGATAGGAAAATAACTTAAATCAATTATTGTCGTAATTTTTTCATTCTTTATTTGTTCATCGATTGCCTTAATATAACTATCGTGCATGAAATATGCATTCAAATATTTTACTATATCAAGATTTAAATAAACTTTCTCTATTACAAGATTGTCCTGATTAGCAATATTAACTTTAATATCGACTAGTTTTAAAAAATCGTCGTGAAATGAAAATTTAAGAAAAACTGTAGAATCTGTGGTGACATTTATTCCTTTCCCATAATATAAAGCTTGTTCCCAACCAATGAATTGAGTGGGAGGTTCAGTGGATATATGAATGTCGTCAATTAAATTCAAGTCGAACCAAATCGCAATCCCATCCACCACTCCATTCAAATTGCATTTAACATTTAAAGTCAACTCGTAATCATTTTTTAATAAATTCTCCATTTGTTGAACATCATTAAAATTAATGTCAATAATTTTAAACTTATCACTTAAATAAATCAAATCCTCAACGCATGACAAATCGACAGTTGTATACTTGAGTTCGCTGTCATTAACGCAAATAATTGTGTTTTCAGGAAAGGAAAAATTTCCAAATTTATTGTTCGACACAGAAAATAAATTTCTCAATTCTCCACTTTGAAGCAAAACTGCCCAAACTGTAGCTTTATTTGGGATAACCATTCCTGCATTATTGTCAATGAGATGCCTCCACGCGCAACATAGTGTCGACAACACGTGTTCCCCAAACAACGCCGCGTCAAATATTTCAGTCACCACCAGATTAACTCTAAATAAAAGAAAACAATCAGAGGTTGTTTAGAAAATTACAAATTAATTTATAAAACTTATAGACTGACTTTTGAGGCAAAATTTGAGGAACACGTAAATTAGTAGACATATCATTAAATAGTGTCACTCTGTCGGACACTTTATTAGATTTAAAAACGTCTTGACATAAATGATATAACATTTCCGACACTTCGCACGCAAACACTTTTGAGGCGCCAGAATCGAGAGCGTAAAGACTATGTTAAACGCAATCAATCATTAATTATTCAACATTTGAATGAAATGAAAAATATGAAACCTCAAGAGTCCGGTACCCGAACCGATGTCCAGAACAGTTCGGTATCCTTTGTTAACCGCTTTATAAATGGCATCTTTGAAGCGCGTGTTTCGCTGAACGTCGTTAATCATAACGTAATGCCAGCGAGCGATCGCCGAGGCTTTGATGTTCTCCAGACAAAGGTATGCCAAATGAAACTCACTGTTTAGCTCTAATGAGGATATAAAGCTGGAAACGCTTTTCGAGAGCAGACCTTTCCTATTGAAGACAATTATTGATGAGTTAATCGAAACTTTTAAGTTAGTTATAAATACTTGTAATAAAAGATGCCTAAACTATAGTGAATGTCTTCACAGGTGGGAAACGCTTGAATGGCTTGGTTGTAGGCGTCGAGCACAGTGTGGTCGTCGGCCAACTGTTGCAAGTGTTGCATATGTCTGTCGAAGGCATACAAAAACGTTGCTTTCCATTTCAGTCTCACCGCAACGCTGTCCTCAACACTGTCCACAACACTGTCCGCCAATTTAAACGCCATGCAGAAATAAGCGGCCGCTGAAGAGTACTCTCTTTTAGCCATCGATGACATCGCGAGCGCGATATTTGCTTCCATGTCTTGCATTCGCTTAAGACATGACAAAAACAAATCAATCACTTGTCAACAGATCTTCAGACTTCAAAATACGAACCAATAAAAAGTACGTGCAATAAACGTAAACAAATTGAATAACAATACAGAACAAGTAAATTACATATTATTTAGCGATTCATCATTTATTAGTGCGGATAATATGTATTGTTTGTCATTAGTTTGTCACTAATTTTTTAAAAATGTTTTTATAAAATGTTATTTTTAAAAATTAACTATAAGTAATAATTTAAATATTATAAATTATGTTCTAAAGTTTAATAATTTACTACAAAAACAATAAATAAAATCAATAACAAGAAAAAACATCTTCTTTTAACAGTTAAAACGCTAACAATTCTAATGCATTATTTGAAAAATAAATTTTCTAAAAATTATAAATATGTCTACGAATCAAACTTTCTTAAAACTCTTTTAAGTTTTTCAAAACAATTTAAGAACTTTTTAAGTTTTTAAATTATTTTAATATTTAAATTATGAACTAATTATAATAAATTATTAAAATTTTTAATTACGATTAAGAATGAATGAATGAATTATATTGAGTTAATAGAATTGTTTAAGTGTATGAGTGTATGTCAAAAATTAATTAATTTAAAAAATATAATTTCAAATTCAAAAAATAAAATGCATTAGTTTATACCATAAAATTTAACTTAATAATTAAAAGCATTGTTGGAAAATCACTAACGGACACACAAACACTCAATTATTTTAATACAGATTAATTTCCAAATTCTAATGCAATATTATTAAATTAGTTTAATTTAACTTCGTTTCAATAATTCGGGTAATTTGGAGTAAATTTTTGAACATTACGAGTTAACTGAAGTAGAGTTTTAATTATTTATTGCCTTAAATTTTAAGCCTGTCACACATCTGGAAATAGTGACCAAAATCTTTATACATTTTATATTAGATCAGTGGAGTTTTGCATTCTCGAAACATCTTACAAACTATTTGCTAATAATTTGCAAAAATATCAACAAAAAAATTGTGAATAAAATTATAAAGATAATAAAATTAATATTATAAAATTTAGAGCGAATTAGGGTCAAACACAATAATTAAGAGCTGAGTAATAAATACTAAACGACAAGAGATGAGAAATTGTATTGTGTATAATTTTGTCATAAATTGTTATATTATAATTAGTTAAATATTTGGCAAACTTTGTAATTAAGCATAGAGTTTGATCGCATAATGTTTGTATCAATTCTTTTGAATATAATTATATCAGTCTATTGGTTGAGAAGAAAGCAGAAACAGTATCAAAGCTTTGGTTCCCACGCCATAAAAGTAGTGTAACTCTTGAACTGTTTTACTTTAACGCAGCGGCGATCGTATGTTACAATGCTTTTACGCCGATTTTCCACACCATTAGCGCTTTAATGAATGATAGCGTACCGATTGTATGATAAGTTGCAATTATTTGACAGATTATAAAAAATTTAACAAAATGATTGTTATTATTATAATAAATAGAATGGAAATTTTCATATATTTTATAGTCAGACTTAAAATAAAACACTTTTAAGTTAAAATTGATTAATTAATAAAAAGCTATATTCCAATACTTTTCAATAATATTTTTAAAACAATAAGTTATAGAAAAGTATAAAAATAGTTTTAATTGTGTCGAATTAGTGTATTTAAATTATCACGTTATCAAAGCGTTTGTAACTGTTGTATAATAGTCTCATAGGGATAATAACAATGATTGTTAGCAATCATTGTTATGCGTGATTACCCCTCACTTGAGCATAGGCTTTATACTTGTATGCATTAATAATGCATTATTCGCACTTTTAGCATATACTGTGAAGCTGTCAAAGCAAACCTAATCCCGGGTAACAGCAAATATCCAGATTCGGTTCTTAGTTTTTCTAAAACCAAAGTTTGCGGTTTGGTTAGGGTTTATTTTGTTTGCGTATCGCATATATTTACAAAAAACTGCAAATTAAAAAATGTTCATCGAAAGACATATAAACTTTTAAATCGTTAGCTGTATTGATATCATTTAAATGGATGAAGAAGTATTGAGTTCAGATGTTGATTGAAAGCAAATGCAGTGTAAGCTCTATATTTGTTAACTTTAGTTATAAAGTCTGAGATTTTCAATTAATTTTATTTAAAGTAAAAAACAATTAACATCTTTAATACATAAATTAATTGAAAATTGAATCTTTGCTGCTAATTATCGCAATATTCTTCTAAATTGCTTTAAACCAATTTATTTTAATGCTTACCCACCAATTTTATTCAAATAAATACTTCATTTATTCTCCGATATCAACGGTTCGTTTTGGTTCTGATTTTTTTCAACATTTTAATAATGTGCTAATTTTTTGAGAGAGAATTTTCTCTCCTATTTAATTCGAGTGACACTCCTTCTCCTCTTCTCATAGAAGAAAGAAAGGCAAGTGACCACTGATTTTAAGAAAGATTTATTCTAATATTGTATATAATCGAAAGCCTGATCTCGTTTGTTAGACCAGAAATATAATATACATGTATATTATATTTCAAATTAACTTTTTTTTGACTTAAAATATAATAATCATAATATATAATCAAATTATTTGATAACATAACTTATAAAAATAAACCAATAACAAGGTTATGATAAATTAAAATTAAAATATTAGATAAAATGTCATTCAATACAGAATGTGATTCATATAAAAATCAAGGGTAACCGCAACTGCGAATTATGGCTCATTGGAAGCATTGGCGGCAATACGTTAAGGATTTGTTCACCACTCATACCACTCATCCCCGCATCGCTATCAATGCGTTCAAATCTCACGCAACAATGCATTTGAATCGCAAACTTGCACATTGAATGCGGCAACAAATCCCAAACTTACGGCACACGTGACTCGACCGGAATAATTTAACGGCTATATAAATATATGCGATGCGTATCGTATCGTATCGTTTAAAGTGATCCACTTCTTGTGCCACTCATCCAATCTAATTGTCAATTGAATGTATTTTAGGCGTAACTTATTTTGATTTTGCTTGAAAGGCTTATTTAGTTTATACAATTAGAAATACTTTAGTTATAATTATGTAATTGATTTTTAAAAAAGTATTGGATTTTGCGGGTTTGCAGTGCATTGAATTAAAGACCTGATCTTATAAGTGTGGTCTGGTTTAACCTTATCTAACAATTTTGGTCTACAATTGCTTTATAAGCTTTCAAAGAAGCTTACAAACACTTACACTAACTCTTACTATTGTGTAACAAACATAATAGGTATTAATTTTTTTAAAACAAGTTTTAATATAACAGACTTAACTTAATAATAACTTAACTTTTTTGAATATTTCATAAATTGTGTGAATAATCAGTTATTATTAATATTGTAATAACATTTAGATATAATTTGTAAAGGGATTCATTATTTTATGTACATATTAATGTTGAATTTACACAAATTTTCATTAATAACTTCTAATGGTATCAATTATGGTTCTATTGTATGCTCAATAAATTAATATTTATTTAAATATATCTAATAATGATTTATGTAAAATTTATTTGCTAACTTTTGTAATACACAAAATCAACTAATTTTTTATAAAGCTTTACAATAATGATTTAAATGCAGAAAAACTTGTATAATTTTGGGGCGAAAATGTTAGAATGGAAATTGCAAAGTGTGAACATATAAAGGGAAGAAGTATAAAACATACTTTATTTCAAATAAAATAACAAAAATATAATTAAGTTTGATTCTGTCTTTTAGATAAAATTTTAAATATCAAATGAATAAATTATTAGCAATTATAATTTGTAGTGAATAATTTTCATTTTTGACCTAAAGAAAGACAATAATTGATAATTATTTCTTACATACATTATTAAACGTGAAATTATAGAGTAACAAAATAACATTATGTCTATGGATTTGTTTTCACAAAAAGTATGCGAATGTGAAATTATAGAGGTGTGAAATTAACTCATATGTTTAACATAACTCCCTTAAGATGTGACCAAAGGTTTGTGTGAAATTAGACAGAATGTGAATTTATAAAGGTTTATCTGTACTAACGGTAAACTTAAATAATTGAAAACTATCGTAAATCGGTACAATTATTGTAAAAAGATAGCCTTTCATTGATAATAATTACCTCTACATTGTATAAAGTGATGCATCATTTTGTTTCTAATTTAGTTTTAGAAATAAATTAAATTTCTTATAAATTAATACATTATAAATTTTGATGATAATACAGTAAATTAAAATAATATGTAAATCATGTAAATTTATAAATTTATGAGACACACTTAAAAATCAGATGAATGAGCAAAATCTTTAATCTTTACTAGTAATTTACGAGTTTATAACGATTATATTCATAAACAAATAATTTTAATTAATGTTTATATTTGAAAATCTTGATGACAAACTATCTAAAGATGAGCATACAATTTCAAATTTAACAAATAATTGATTGGTAACAAATAAATTAACACTATAAACGAATTAGTTGTGAACAAAACGAAGCGATCGATGATATGATGGTAGCGATAGAGTGGAGATTGGATGCGAAGCTCGAGTCGGACTCCTCCTCGTTGAGCGTCGATTTGCTGCTTTTGACAGTTGCCAGTAATGAGAAATATAAAATGATTGCAAACAAAAGTATTGGTACGGCATGTCAAGAACATCGGACCGCACTCTTTATTGCATTTGGCTCTCTATAACGTTGAACACAAAGTAGAGAGAAATGCATACGCGTTACACATAAGCGCAGCATATAATCGCACACTTCTTGAGCACAATATAATAACTTACGGTTAGCTTACGTTGAGCTCATATTGCTATAACTCGCGGCTTTTCCATCTAATTTTAAAAATAATTTTGCCAAACTCTCGCACTTATGCTTCTGCCTCTGGGTATACAAGATTGGGATGTCATCTCCAGAAGGATTGTCGTCCTCTGTTTTGGACCCCTTTGCTGATTATGTGTTCCCATCTGTGAGTGAAGATCATCATACGTCTTGTGGTGTTCAACAGCATTACAATCACTCCAATAATAATAATAATAATAAGTGTTCGCCAAATCAACGCAATCATTACTCGCAATCGAATAGAGTTTATAGCACTCATTCCGATAGAAATAACTATCACACTGAAGGTAAGATTTTAATAGTGAAGTGTTAACTCTTGATAACTTTAGTTACCGACTATGAAAATCGTAGAAGGTATGCATTTTTGCAAACTAAATCATTATATCGGCTAAATATAAGTCACAACAACTTTTCTTATTAAGACTTTAATCGTAAATCTATTCATTTAGACATATCGACTCACAATATAGATGAATCGAAATTCGTTGAATCGGAATCGGAATCATATTCTGGATCGGAGTTACCATCACATGGTTATTACTTTCTTCACCATAATTGTAAGCATTTTTAATGATTTATATATGTCTAATTAATTTGTATGATCAATGAGGATCATATGGTACATTATAAGAGATCTACTCTTTATTCACAAACATAAGCACCATTACTAAAACTTAAAATTATTATGAATATATTTGCCTTTATCAAAACAGTGCTATATATACTATTTTATTAGGTTGTATCTTATCATATACATGTATAGTAAAATTTATTAATTTAATTCATTTGTTATATAATTTGCAGCAGAAAATACACATAAAAATATCTTTTTGTTTTATACTGAATTTATAAAATCTTTTATGGATTTGTATTTATATACAGTTTTAAGATCTTATGTTAATTATTTTATTTTAAGTTTTTAAAAATTGAACACAATCTAATAACCAAATGCTTTTATTTATAATTTAAACAATTCTTTAATTGATTACTCTCATGTTATAATCATATATTGTCATAAATATGCTTCCATTATCTTTATCTTTTACAACATCACACTGTTTTAAATTGAAATTATTTTGCTGGTATTTTATTATTATGTTTTAAGTTTATTAAATATAAATCCATATATGATTAGAAAATATTTCCAAAAAAATAATTTATTTAAAAAATTCGAATAAGAATACATTTTTATTATACTAATATATTCTAGTTTTTTAAGTAAATCTTATTAATTTATTAGATCTAATAATAGTACAATAAAATTGTTTTTAAAAATATAGTTATATCTTGTTTTAAAAGAATAATCATATAATGGGCTCATGCGATGGATGCCAATCATTGATACATTAAAGATCATATAAAGAACAAATAAAGTGAAATATATTATTTTCTCGCGAAATAATATATTTGAAAGAAGCACAGTATTAGCAATGTCTTTATTACAGTATATTACTAACCGTGTAATTTTATAAACCATGTTTGCATTACATTTACGATCAACAATTTTAGTTTGCAGCCAAATTTCCAGCAGAAATAAAAATTTGTTTCTATAAAATGCATTAAATATATCTAATTTGAGTAATATATTATATAAATTAAAAATTTTATTTTGGCATAAATTTAATTTGTTAAAAATTAGCCATGATTTAGATATTCTCAACAACAATATAGTGATCTGCTCTACATATTCTGAATAAGTATCAATACGTTTATAAACCGCACTGTATATTGTTATGTATGCTTATTATACCAAAATCAAATATAAATTTGATTTAAATACTTTAGAATACATTAGAAAATTCCTCGATTAATAACAATAATTGATAAATTGTCATTTATATGCAATTTAGAAATTAACTGTAACTCATATATAAATTTCTATTCAAAAAAATAATGCATTGATTTACTTATGAGTTATTGAAATATTATTTGTATTCTGTTTATTGTAAAAATGAACAATTATTGGTTGACTGAATTTAAATTTATGGCTCACACAGAAATTGTTGATTGATAATTATATTGCATTGTTTTAAAAATTAACAATCACTCATAAAATGTAGTTTTAAAATGTCTTTTGCAACAATGAGTAAATGTACAATTATTACAGAGGTGATCATACCCTTAATCATACCCTTAAATATACCCTAATTTTATGTATAGATACCCCGCATCCTATGTATACTCCGAACTGCGAAATTTTTCACAAATTTCACTTTTTCATAACCCGCGGGGTATTCACGTAAAAGTTGGGCATTATTAATAATCATTTGAAATTTATGTTATTCAGCTTATAAACCATATTTATAAAACTGCAACAAAAGAGCAAACAAGAATTAAATTTATTATTTAATAATAGCGATATTTGCAATCAAATATTCTGTACAGTAAAGTTGCAAAATTTAGAGCATATTTAAATTTTAGAAATAATAGTTTTTATTAGCTTTTATTAATTTTTTTATTTTAGTAAATACATGTATTTTCAATTTTATTTTTAAATAATAAATTATAATTTATAATAAACTTTATATTATTGGAAACCATATAAATTAGTGATTGACATCACTGATTGTAAGCCAATATTTAATTACAATTATGCAAACTTTAAAATTGAAGCGATTATTTCAAAAAATTCAAATATACATACCGTGAGTGAATTGAAGTCCATCGCATGGGCTTCGATCGGTCCAAATAAAAACTTTAGCAAAGACACCAAACTTTTAGACAGTGGACATTGCGATGGTATCTTTAATAGTGGCTATAGTACAATGATTGGTCACGGCGGGTATCCATCGCATGGGCCATACAAAGTCCAACGTCATGCAGCTAACATTCGCGAGAGGAAACGGATGCTCAGCATTAACAGCGCTTTCGAAGAGTTGAGAGTTCATGTGCCGACCTTTCCCTTCGAAAAGAGGTATTTCAACATTTCTATTATTCATTCATCATTATTCATATTTGATTACAATAGTTTATTATTTGAAATCTTGAAATAACTTGAAATAACTTATTTAAATATAAAAAACTTTAAAACTTTATAAGTCATTTTGGTTTGCTTGGACTCATTTAAGTTTAGTTAAGATAAATCATTAAGTTTATCACATTATATTAAATACACCCTAATTTTCTATTAATAATAACATTATATCTCTGTGAAAATCTATGTTTGCCTATTATATATGGATGCGTATCGTAAATAGAAAATTAGTATAATTAAAATTATAAATTTTAAATGTAACAGTTTTTAATTGAATTACATTTAGATTGAGTAAAATCGACACATTGAGACTTGCGATCGCTTACATAGCATTGTTGAAAGAGATCCTCGCATCGGAATACGATCCTCTCTCTTACATCGAAAAGTGCTTGAAAGGAGAAATTAAAGGCGAACACACTCAGGAGTGGAATACCAGCGGTTCGTTACGATTCACTTATCTTTTATGATTTACTGCTTTAAAACGTAAAAGTAAAAATTTTAATTAAAAAAAACAATAAATTTCATCTCTTATTCAAAAAAATGAAAGGTTAAAAAACTAATTAACAGCAAATAATTGCTCGATTAATTTTTATTTACAGAAAAATTTAATCTTTTGCCAAAAAAATTCTAACAAAATTAGAAAAATGCAATTTAAAACTTAATAAATTTACAAAAGTATAATACTTTAACATACTATTTTTAATGTGATCAAAAAATTAGTAAATTGTTTGAAAAAACAGATTATGAATTTTTTTTCAAAAATTTTTTCATCATTGAGTGAAAATAAAAATTTTCACTATTGAATAAAAAATCAATATTTTAAAAGCATTTAAAAGCATAAAAATAAATTTCAATCAAATTTAGTATCAATCAAATACATTCATGTCTAGTTTTTCAACTTTAAAATTATCGATTTATTCAATTTTAGATTTGACAGCTCGTCTTTCATGGATTAATTGGGAAAATCTAGGAGTAAACCCAAGTCGAAGAAATATAGGCTCTCTTTCGCCTTTCACTCGACCGCAAACCGGACAGCTCTCTGACATATCCGGTGCTTCGCATTATCAGTTTAATGAGAGAAATACTAGAAAGTAATCTTTGTTTGAATGCTAATCATATTTAATTTATATAAATCTTATCTAACTTTTTGTTAATATTTTATTTGTTAAAACAAACGTAATGTCATTTATTTTCTGTGATGTGAAATTAATATACAATGTAATTGTGATGTAATAAAATTATTGGTAAATCTGTTTTGCTTAATATAGGTTTAATTTTCGACTTTTAAAATGACATTTACTGATGAAAACTTTGATAGATATGTTGCAAAGACATGACAGGATATATGGATGTATACCATTGTGATTATAAGCATGTCTTACTGCCAGTTAGTAAACTAGTGTCGACTCAATTAAAATATAGATAATCCCGTAGTGAGTAAACTAATACTAAACTAATACCTTTGCTTTGATATGATTGCAGTAATGCTATTGATTGAAATGCACCCGAGAGTGACGCGTGCCGTTAAATCAGTTCATACATAAAAAGAGTAACACCTTTTCATAAGCAAGTGTTGCGAAGTTGAGCCTATAGTGGCCTATAGTGGTGCGTGCAGTGAAGCTGCACACAAACAGTGCACGCACTGCACCGACACGTGCTGTGCGGGAATCGCTGCACGCGTGCCGCTAAACATTCACCTCAATCGAGCTCTTCTCTCGTCACTGCGATGGTTGTGATGGTGGCAGTGATGAGAGTGGCGGTCAATGAGACAAATGATTATGTCGTATGCAATTGTTACGGCTATGGCATTGTTAGAGCGGAAAGCAGACCTTTTCCTTTCACTAACTTTTCTACCATTCAATGCATACATCAATGCATTGCGGTTTAGTTCAACTATTTTGCTACAGCTTTGCCAAAAAAAGTTTACGCACTTTTAAATGACGAGTTGTGCTCCAAATACGTCGCCCACCGATGCTATTATTAGCATTTTAGTAAACATTCATTAACATACACTAACTTATAGCGCATAACAGTATTCCTCTCTACATATTCAGTCTCCATCTTAATTGATTTGACACCCAAATCGAGATTATATTGTCATAAATCAGTTAAAATGACAGAATCAAGTGATGACAAAACTCAGGTGCGATTGCCTGGTGTTTACGGCAATCAAAGCCTTAACAGTCGAATCACGTTGTTTCAGGAAAAGGCTGACTCGCATAAAGAAAAACAAAAGTTAAATCCATTTTCTGGTTCTTTCGATGCCGTGGCGTCGGCTAAACAAAAGTTGAACAAAGACGACCCCAAGTAAGTGACCATTTCTTGCAGTGCTTCGTCGTTCACGTCTTTTACATTGCTTTCGCAACAAATGCTATTAATTATGGATTAATTGTTGTGCAAAAGATAAATCTTAAGTCATAATAATATAATCATTAATTGGTGTGATATATGAAATAAAGTTCACAAAATAATTGTGAAGAAAATTATTAGAATTTTAATTGCTTTTATGCTTTATGTGTTGAGTAAATTAAGTGAAATTTAATGTAAAGTATGAAGTAATGCACAATTTTACAATCTTAACTTATTTCGACAATATATTTTATAGACACTTATAAATGTTGTTAAATTAGAGCATAAATTACAATAACAACAAACACAGTTATAATTAGAACATTAAGAAAAATTTTGGCATTTTATTTGACAGTTATTTTGGAGACGCTTTCAAACTAACACTATAACAGTATAACGTGGAAACAAGATATTGACAACATTCTACAAAAATTGCACAAATATTAAATTCAATTCAATTCAATTTAGAATTTAAAAAGATTTTTTTAATAACTTGTTATTTAAATTAATAATTTTTATAGATTTTTGAAGTTTACGAATTAAATTTTTGATCGAATATTTAGCTGATTTTGTTTTTAACAAAAGCTAGCTTATAGATTGAAGATGTCCGTCCGTCTCCCCCCCCCCATGATAAGGTTACCTAACCTTAATTAGTTTGATTAATAATAAAAAAATTATAAAAATTAATGACTTTTTAAGCTTTTTTTAAATTCGTTTTATGGCGCCAAATATTAATAGTATAATCTAAGTTGAAATGTCAGCAATGAAATTATAAATTAGATTTATTCAATTAATTTTCTGTTTGAAAAACAGAAAGATTCATTTAAATGAATGTTTATCATTGTATACGATTGTAAATGATTTGCCATATTTTTCTGTTTAACATTTAACCCAACAGCTCACTAAAATGAGTATGTAATTGAGCTTTAATACAACTTCAAATCATTTTATTATTTTGATTATTAAAGCTGAATAATTGTGTTGAGATGAGGTGCGAGTCTGAAGATTATTATAACACTTATATTCACTAATATTAACAAAATATCAAATAAGAATTTTGTTGATTGCAATAATTATTTTTAAAAATTTGCATAAACTATAGCTATGGTAAGCCAATAGAAGGAAGCAAAACAGAAAAGAGAGGCAAACAAGCGGCACAACTTCTTGCTAATGAAATTAAAATGTTGTGCTCATTCATTAAACAATACGGAAAACAACAATCGGATGGCTCTCAAGGCATCTCATTCGGCGAATTGTTCGAGCTCTACAAAGTCATCTCCAATAAAGTGGTCGGTCTTCTCATTAGAGCCCGAAAGCATGGTTTGGTGCGATTCGAGGGCGAAATGCTGTTTCAAAAACGAGACGATCATGTGTTGATTACTTTGTTGCGCGAACCAAACGAAAACGACAACTTCGGGCCCGATTTGACGAAACAGGGCTCGATTGTCAAAGAAGACATCTAATCATTATTGACATGCAATATTGACAGCATTTCGTTTATTGTGTATATGTTTTAATTTATTTGTAATTTATTTTCAGATTAAAAATTATATGTGCCAAAGAAAAAGAAAATGAATTAAACTTTACAAATAAAATGCTTTTTAAAAAAATTCAATACTGTGTTAGATCAACATTAATGTGTAACATAATCAAAGGTACAATAAATTATATTAGATCAGGAAATAAATCTGTAAATGATTGATCCAAATTGAAGTGAGCGTGAGTGTCGTCCATGGGGTCACTCACAGAAAAAGCTGGAGAGGGAGCCGATTCGTAACCGGAATCGCTATTACACGACGAGAGCGGACTCAGGGCTGATGTTATTAATTCTTTTTTAATGTTAAGGATAGAATCAACTGTTAAGCAATTAAATGGCGAATTTGGTGATTTGTGATAGACGTGGTCCTCGACGACCATCAAATCATCGACGCATTCCACGAGCGCTGGTGAGGTCCCCACCACTGATGTCGGAACGTCTTCGACACTGTCCTCACACGTGACTGACTCGAGCAACTCTTCAGAGCATTTATGCAATATTTCGAGCACTTCGTCCGAATCGTTGTCAAGTAAACGAAGAGCATTATCAATGGTAGAATAGTTGTCGGCGATCGCGTCCATGGCGTCAATACCTGTCCCTTCGGCTGAGGAGCACTAATGAATTCTGCAGATTCAACGGTATCGACCCATTCGTCACTCTCGCCAACAACCGATTCTGTTGACAACTTCTCCATTTGGCTTAGTCTTCGTTTCAGTTCATTATTTTCTTCCAATAATGAGGCGTTTTTTAATTTTAATTCTTGATTTCGTTTAAGTAAATCATTTTTCTATTGTTTAAAATATATACATATAATTTAATTTATTATTCTTCAATTACTTAAATATTTTGTCATAAATTTAATGTTATAGATTTGCTAAAGCAGTGAACATAGCATAGCATAGCTCAGTGGCTGACTGTCAGCTTAAGGAAGAGAAGTTGAGTCGAAGGACTCTATGAATTGTTTGCTATCAATGACACTATCAATGAAAACTAGCTTTAGTTGAGTAAAGAGGGTCTCTAAATATTAAAAAATTCAATTCAATTTCAAGTAATGTTTATAAAAAAAAATATGTTATTAACTATTACCCTAATGAGTACAATAGCCCGCCAGCTATTAATTAAAATAAGTGAAATTTGTTTTGCTGTACGGGCTAAACATGTGGTTCGGGCTATCGTCGTATTGTAGTATAAAATGGGTAAATGTCATCATTGAATGTCATCTTAAAATTAGTTAATGAGAAGAATGTGACGCAACAGAGCTTCGCATTTACACATTCATATACCTCTTTGGCCATAACGACCACATAGTCCTCGAGGTCTTGCATCTTCACTTTCTTCCTGTCGCGCGCGCTCTGAGCCGCCACTCGATTCTTCAGTTTCCTAATAATTCAAATTGTCATCAATTCATTAATGTCTACCACTATATCGATGAGTGAAGCGCTCATACCTTCGCATCAATTTTTCTTCTTGTGATAAGTGGTCGAGTCGTTGACGTTTGCGTTTCGGTTTTGATGTGTCAACGCTTTTCGATTCTCGCGGTATTTGCGATAATGTGGCGTACATTGTGTTGATATGTGGTGCGAATTGATTGCGAATATAGTTGGCTGAAGACCTGCTCTGAAGATGTTGTGAGTGGTGCGCAATTAAAAGTGGCTTACGTGGCACTCGTCGCTCATCACTGCGCACACTCTCCACTATTACACTCACCACACATCCAGCAATAGACCTGTTACTCGAGACAACACATCTAATCGTGAAGAAGGATAGCTTAAGGATCACCAAAATACCATTTTTATAAATAATTTACTTCAAAGTCTGATTTGTAAAATTAGGAAATTATTTTTATGTTATAAATTTATTTGAATTTAAAAATAAATTAAATTTGATATAAAATATAAGTATAATTTCTTTGCGAACATATGCTATAAATTTGTTAAACTTTAAAAATAGTATTTGGCATAATATTATAACTATTTTAGAGACCACTTGTATTTATATTATATCTTCTGTCGGAAATGGGCCTAAATATTAATAATATAAAGCATAAAATTCAATTAAAAGATATTATTTAATGTTTAAATAATTAGTTAAGTTAACTTTATAGTAATTTGTTAACGTTTTATCCAGAAATCTTAAAAAATTTCTGGTAACTCAACTCATCACAAATTTCAAGGATTTCTATTACTGTTATATCTTAATCCGCAATAATTACGTAAAAATACTTTTCAGTTTTAATACAGTTTTAGCACATCGAATGATACAATTTCGCTAATTTTTTAAGTTAAAGTACCCTAAATTTTCCATAAATAATACTCTGCTAATCTGCCCTAATTTAGGGTACTTTATAATACTTTTATTATGAATTGCCTTTTATTGCCTATCATTTTGCAAACATTTCTAAATATATATATTCAAAATATACAATTTTAAATATTAATGTTACAGTAAAACCTTGAAATATCAAATTTATCTCAATTTCAAATTTGACAAAAAAAATGTATTTATAATAGAAAAATGTTTCGAACACTTCCATCTGAAGAATGATTGAAGGGATTCTCAAAACCTGGCCTTGATTTTTATGGTGAAATAAATTACAATCTAGACTGTAATGAATTTTACGAAATCAATAAATATTGGATCGAAGCATAACAATAAGCATTCTTATATCAAAGCGAAATTTTTAAATATAATATTAAATATTATTAAAAAAAATTCAGCAAAAATTAAACACAATTTCATCAAATAAATAGAATTTTTAAAATGTTAAGGGAATATTTGAAAACTTAAGAGAACTTAAGTCGTCTCACATATGTTACTCTTTGTTTCAAAAGTTAAAGAATAGTTTCAATACTTAAGAGTTGTAATCCTTTAAGGCGTTGTCTTTTCAGAGTTTAAGAAAAATGTTTCAAATTTAATTAATTAATTCATTTTTATTTAAATATGCATAGTTTCTACATATGTTTTAAAATGTTAATATAACTTTTTTGTAATTTTGTTCTGTAAAACTTTCAAAAATTGTATAATTTACTAAATTGTGAAATAGTTGTCTGTTAAATGTTACTATGATTTCAGTAAATCTAACAAATAAATATAATTATCGCCAAAATTATTTGAAGCATATTTTATATTAATAATTATTTATCAATATATATATTTTCAATACTAATAATCAATAATTATTTTTAAAAATTAATTTATTCTAAGTTTGAAACATTTTTCTTAAGTATTAAAATATTTCTCATTGCAATTGAAACATACTGTAAGTAAAAAATCGTATGTGAAATACTGATAATAAGTAAGTTAATTAATTGGAAACTTTTTTTATTGATTATATATTATTGATTAGATATTTATTAAATAAATCTTTCATTTTATATTAAATAAAAGTTATTTTAAATAAAAATTTTATTTGATTTATAAGTACAAAACCAGATCTGACTTTACAAATGAATTGTTGCTGAGTTTAATCTCTAATTCAACTATATTTATAAATAAATGTTATTTTTAATTGTATAGACCTGAGTATATTAAATTTAGAAAACTTTTAGTCAAATAAAATAAACTTTAAGTTCTGAATTAAATAAATTCGATTGTCATATGAGGTGAAATTAAATGAAAGTATTAAATAAAAAGAATCACAACTTCTTTATGCTCTTTATATGCTTTATCTCATAAGCTGTTGATTTATCTTGAATTAACCAAAACATCTTTAGAATCAATGATTATTTATATAAGAACACAGTAACTGTAATACAACTGTTGTATTGCACTGTACGGGTAAACGAGTACAGCTGCTGTATAGCGCAGTACAGGTACAGCAGTGTACTAAACATTTCCCTTAAAGCGAATGATTTTTAATTTTCAAAACAAATAATATTTATTAAATATTATTCGAATAATATTTATTAAATATATAAAAATATATTTATTTTAAATAAATTCTTTAGATTTTCAAATGCCATTTTCCTGTGACTCCGATTTTATATTTTATTAATATGATTAATAAATTAATGAATAAATTTAAAATTTTGAAAGCATAATCGGACCCTCATTTATATAAGACTTATGCTAAAAATTGTATTTTTTATCGGAATTTTCTTAAACCCAAGGAATTTTATAAATAAAAATAAAACATTTAAAAGTTGATTTATACTAAATATTATATAATAATTTAAATAATTTTTAAATTTTGTAAACAATTTCATAACATTTTAGATATCATTTTCTAAGTTATGTAATAAGTTATTAAGTATATTATAATATTGCTCCAAATTCTTGGCCGAATTTGAATTTGAATTTGAATTTTCTAATATTATTTAACATTAATGTTATTAAAACAATTATATAAAGTAATGTCTTGTTCAACAAAATAAAATAAAATTTTAAAGCATTATAAAATAAAATATAAAATTGGATTTTGAGTGGACCAGCACTGAAAAGTGATTTTCCGAGAGACTCAATCATTTGTCAAAAATATGTGTACATTTTAAATGTAAAATGTTTGCAAAATATTGATGCCTAACGTTTGAGATGGATTTCATATTTGCATGCATTCTATTTGATGAAAGTTTAATGCGAACAACCATTTGCTAAATTTTATTTATTATTATTATTTCAAAATTATTTCAATATTTACATTAAAATTCCTTTTTCAGATAATATTTTAAAAATATGCAAAAATAAAAAAATATGATAGCATTTATTATATTTATATTATTAATATAAATGCAATCAAATGTTCGTAAAGTGTACATATATTTCGTGCTTGTGTTGAGAGATAGTGGCGCTGAACGTGTGATTTACGCCTACAATTGTTTACTTTCTCTCAATTGTTTGTGCTGTGATGTCGGGAACGGTTGCCGACCAGCGTCCGGCCGATTCGAGTGGCGAAGAGAAGCAGCCGCTGATCGTCAACTCGAAGCCGTGCTCATGTAAGCCAATCGGTGTGATCTCGCCGTTCACGACGTTCGGCAACGAACCCGACGACCGACTCGACGACGAAGAGGGCAATGACTCCGATCTGTTCGCGTTCGCCTCCGGCTCTCAGGTTAGCTGTATTTGTGTTTATGACAGACTTGTATTGATCTGAATTGTTTGTATTGACAGCACATCAAACTGAACAAAATCAGCGACGACTCGCAGCACTTGACCACCACATTGCAAACTATGATGCATTTGCTAAAAGGCAATATCGGGACGGGTATACTCGCGATGCCGAGTGAGTGCCGAGTCATTGATCGTTAACGATAATTGCTTAACACAATGTAATGATAGGCGCGTTCGCGAACGCCGGCCTAATGGTGGGGACGATAGCGCTGCCGATAATGGGCATCATTTGCATTCACTGCATGCATGTTCTCATTAACTGCAATAAAATTCTTTGCCAAAGATTAGGATTTAAGCAACTCTCTTATGAAGAAGTAAATAGAGATAAGCGATAATTAATGATTGATAACGTGTGTGCTTATTGATAGGTGGCTATTAAAGCGTTTTCGATAGGACCGAATCCGTTGAGAAGATACGCACACTTCGCGGGACAAACCATATCATTGTTTTTGCTGATCACTCAATTTGGCTTTTGTTGCGTTTACGCTCTCTTCGTCGCTGAGAATCTTAGAATAGTAAGAAACCAATCAATACTTTTTTATCTTTGTTTTATTTGCGATTGTTTATCAATAAATTATTTTAATACAAATAAATTGATTCTGAAATTTTCGAATTAATATCGAAATTTGTAAATTAATTTATATCTAATTGTTTCTATTAAAATTCATAAAATATATGCCAGATTACAAAAATGTTGTGCAGTCCTGTGATAAAATCATATTTAACTTTTTTGCTTTAATAGATAAAGAATTTTATCGATTTATTTTAAATCACGAGATAGAAAATAGCATATCTTTGATAAAAAATAAATTGAATTTATTACGTGTTAACTTTGTATTGCATTTGTATTGATTTCGATAGTGTTTTGCATTAATATGAATTGATTAAAAAAAATAAATTAGAGAATTAAATTGATTGCTATATAATAAATACTTAAGATATAAGATTATATACAAGTGTAATTAAATGAATTAATATACTAATTATATTATTTATAACTTGCATTGTATTTCGCTTGAATTAGTTTACCTTGAAATTTATACTTTTATAAATCATTTCTATAAATGTACTGTACGTTGAAAAGTATAAAATATTGTATTTTTAATTTTTTTTAGCTACATATATAGTTATATAATTATTTTAGTTACATGTATATGAAATATACTACAGACGGACTGACAGACATCTCAAATCCATAAGCTTGCTTTTGTCAAAGTCAATATAAGCTAAAAACATGATAATTAAGATTTTTCAATATTACAAATAAGATTCGAACAATAAAACATAGTTTCCAAAGTTAAATTTTTTAAAATTTACCAACGAGTTTACTTTTAAAGCAGATCGATTTAATTGTAAAAAATTAAAAAATACTATTTTCGATTAAAATTGTAATAAATTAATAATTTAACTAAAATATCAATTTAGGTGATAAAAGGACTGACGCATAATAAAACCGATTTAGATGTTCATATTTATATGTTGTTATTACTTCCTTTGGTGATTATACTAAATTTGGTGAGAAGTCTGAAACACTTAGCAATAGCATCAGCGATCGCCAATTTATTGCAAAGTACTGGTTTGTTGATAGTGTTTTATAATCTAATGCAAGACTTGCCGCACACGTGGGAAAGACCGGCGTATGTAGACATAAGTCGCTTCCCTCTCTATATGGGAACAGCTATCTATGCGTTTGAAGGCATTGGTTTGGTGTTGCCGTTACAAAAAGAAATGAGAGAACCCGAGGCTTTCGGTGGTCTAATGGGTGTACTCAATACTGGAATGACAATCGTGGCCTGTCTTTACACAGCCGTCGGCTTTTATGGATATTTAAAGTTTGGCGATGGCGTACTCGGATCTATCACTTTAAACCTGCCCTCAGAGCCGCTCTACGAGTCGTGTAGGTTTATGTTCGCCACAGCAATATTCCTCTCTTATGCAATCCAATTCTACGTTCCGTTTAACATAATCTGGCCGTGGGTTCAGTACAAGTTTCATCTTAAGAATGAGATGCAGCGAACGCGTGTATACGAAGTACTATTACGAGCACTTCTCGTTACCGCCACATGTGAGATATAATTTCCAGTGTCAGTCACATTCATTTATTTGAATGCTATTATTTTATATTTATCCACAGTTGGTTTAGCAGCTGCTATACCACGACTAGATTTATTTATATCACTAGTGGGTGCGCTATCAAGTAGTTGTTTAGCACTTATATTTCCGCCTATCATTGAAGTCGCCACTCGATGGGACGATCAAAAAGGTTAATAATTCTTAATCAATAATCTGTTTACTTTAATCAATTGCACGCTATTTATAGGCGTTATGTACTGGTGGTGGATGTTTGGCAAAAATATCGCAATATTTTTATTGGGTATTTTAGGATTCTTTACGGGTACATATGCCAGCCTCAGAGATATTATCAGCGCATTCAATAGATAATTTGTTAATTTTGTAAATATTAATACAATTTTTATTTATATATATATATATAATTGTATTTTTTTATTATCATTATAAATAAATTTTAAACATTATTGTTCAAAATTAATGAAACTACTGATTTGGCTGATGAGCGGCGAGCTGTTGCAGTAGTATTCGTCTTTGTTTCTCCAACTCTTCCAAATCGTCAAACGATTCATTTGCTGCGCTCTTTTTCGAAGAAGCCGTTGATTTGTTTCTTGATGGCGACTTGATCTTAGCCTCTTCTTCTTCAGATTCCTGTATTAACAAATATTAAATATAACCTATTGTTTATATTTAAAATATAAATAAAAATTTTTCCATTACTCTCAGATATAACATGTGCGCGAATAAAAATGACTCACTTATACTGTAAGATAATGTTAATCTTAATGGCATAAACTAACTTATGTTACTATAGCTAACTTATACCGTTTATCTGTAATGTAAAAAATCGTTAATCAGTAAACTTACTGAAGAGTTGCTTCTCTTGAGAGGCTTTAAAGAGTGTTCGCGTTCGCGATCGCTTTCACTCGAAGAACTATGCGAGTCTATTGAACTAATACTTCTAGACGCCGACGGCGAAGGCGAATGAGACGGAGAACGCGAACGCCTTTGCCTTTTAATCGGTTGGCTATGAGAGTGCGATTGTCTGTGATGCTCATTACTACTCGATGAAGAAGAGGATGACGTTGAGTGGGATCTCTTTTTAATTTGCTTTTTCGATTTGTCATTCTTTTTATTGTAGACGTTTTTCTTAGTTTTGCTGTGATGGTGAGAACACGACTCCTCCATAGACCGAATGCAACTCTTGAAGAGAGCTATTCTTTCGGCTTCGGTGGGAATCGCGACGAACGCCTCGTCGTGACAAATCATTTTTCTGATGCCTTCCCACGTCGAGTTCTCGTCAATTGACGGCTCGAGCTTTGCGAGTGATGTCAAAAAAGCTGCCTCTAATTTGCGTTTCAGTTTCATTTCTTCTTTTATTTTTTCTCGTTCTCTTTCCTTTTCTTTGTCAATAAGTTTTTCGTAAATAATTTTGACATTTCCGCCGTCAAGGGTAGCACTTCTCGCGTCTTCACTAAGAATTGTCGCAAAGTCTATATAAGTTGTGTCAACAGTTACTTCAAAGTTTTTGCTTTTGAGAATCTCTTTAATCAATTGCTTCTCGTCTTCATATCTGGCTTTTAAATCTTCGACATAAAATTTGAACAAATCGAGTGGAGTCGAGCCAGAAAATGGTTGCGACAACATTGCGGTAAATCTCGGATCTGCGCTAATTTCGTGGTAAAGATTCACCCATTTCGACATCGAAGTCAGTTTTCCACTGGCATGTAATTCGTCTAAAAACGAAACAAAAGCTTCTCTGTTTTTTCTCTGTTGTCTCGATTGGCGTTTCTTTTCTCTTTTCTTTTCCTCCTCCTCTTCAGTTTCGAGTTGTCTTATGTGCTCTTCAAACACAATAAGAGCGTCCTCTTTATCCATACCTAAAAGTTCTTTATCCTCAGCAAAGATAGGATTATCGAGAAGCAATTGCTGTGCCTCTTGCCATGTGGTGCGAAATGTGATTTGAGTCATCGAATCTAAAATATCGCTTAAGACTCTCATATTTCTCTTTCGCAATTGTTTCGCTTCACTCTTTTCGCGTTTAGTGAGAAAAACAATAGCGTCGTCATATATTTCCCTGCGATCGATGTCGGGCACAGCCTTCCAAACATCGATTTCCCGCAACGATTCGCACGCCTGTCTATATTTTGTGGTGGAATTAATTTTATCAGTCGAATGTAAAAACTTTTCCAAATTTTCTTTGGCTCGCTTTGCTTTGATTCTCTGGTCTTCCTTCTCGTCCTTCGCTTTCTGAACTTTATAGGCATTAAAGAACTGTTTCCTCTCGGGATGGCTCCTAAACCTCTCAAACCTGGCGTCGCTGCCGATCAGCTTCAGCGCGTACTCCCAGCTGGCATTGCTCGGCACGTTCTTCTCGCGAAGCAATTCCTTGAATATTTCTGGCAGATCTTTGGTCTCCAATAGGTTCGTCGGGAGTGGCAGTTCGTCAGCGCTCTCTGCTTTGCCATCACTGCTGTCATCCGAATCGCTGCTCGATATCACATGAGCCTCATGTGATTCTTGTGGTTCCTGTGGAGTCTGAACGCCAACTGCTTCTTGAGGTGAAGAGGAAGCTATTGTGTTGGGAGTCATTGACTGCTGCGGTGTTGTCGGAGGAATCATAGGAGTGGTCGGCAGTGATGACGAGTGAGTCATCGACGCAGTCATGTCTTGAGTTTGGGGCGCATTCGGAGTGTTGGAGCCGAGCGTCGGTGCGGCCGAACTCGAAACGCCGGCCTTCGCCTCTTCGCTGGCCATCTTAGCTTTGAGTTCGTCCAACTCCTTCGGTATAGTCCACGCCGACTGTTTGGTCACAATGTTGTGATAGTAAACCCTTCCGTCTTCAGTCTTATACTCCTTCCACGGACACGATAACAGCAATTTTTCGGTCTCGCTTTTCAACTCTTCCGGCTTTTCCCAACTCGACTGTTTGGTTGCGCTGTTGTAGTAATAGGCGCGTCCGTCGGGAGACTTGTATTCGGCCCAACTTTGGGTGGAAATGTTGGCCGACATGGTCTGTGTGGGCAGCGGTGAGAAGGAAAAGGGGACGATCGGCGCCGCGAAAGGCATCGATGGCAGCGACGGCAGGCTCGGCATCGCCGGCATCGCAGGCATCGGCGGCGCACCGTTTTGCAGGCCTGACGCCATCATCATTGCCTGATAGGCGTTAAATCCGGACTGATTGGGCATCATTTTTGGTCAGTGGTCGAGACAGTCGTCGAGTCGGTGACAGTGATTCACAGTAACACACATTCAATCACTTGCTATGCAGTCATGAGATGGCAATACTGACGCAATGATCACACCTTCAAATCAATTGGTCTAAACTTTTATCAAAAACCAGTTATTGTTTTCAATTAAAAATTACTGTTAAACGATCTCTTAGTAAAACAAGAAATATAATTATTAGAAATATAAATATAGTTATAGTTATACATTTATTTACAAAAATCTAGTTTATGTCATTTTTTCAACTTAAAAATAATTTCGGTGATTATTTATATATATATATTTATTGATCAATTAAACAAATTAGCGCTTACTTTGTAATTAACATTTACGTTAATTATTTATTACTTTTCACGTTATGCTTGTTAAGAGGATTATGATTAAAATATTAATTTAATTTTACTTTTCTGAAAAATCAATTAATTATGTTCACACATGCCTTGATATTTAACTTATTATAACAGATTAATTTAATTAATTTACAGATTGCTTTAATTTACTTATTACTTCTAATAATCAATTTAATTTGCTTATTTGTTTTGTGAATTTAACCAATAATTACAAAAGTTCTGGTCTGTGGTTGATATAGTCTGTGCCTTTACTCAATATAATAATAATTATTAAATTAATAATAATAAATTGCTACATTGAGTACAGTATAACAATTGCTATGCCTTCACTGCATCATTCACTTACAACTTGACAACTGTTACAATTCATTTTTTAGTTTCTGTCTCTCACTTAATTTGCATATACATGTATTTATCTACTTTTAATTATGAATTCGCTTCATTTCTATTCAATCAAATAAAAACCTGCAACACTAAAAGTGATGCATTTATTCATGATGTAAATAAGTGTCTAATTTTTTTAATATTTAATAAAATTACTGCTTTTAACAATTTTAACAAAATTTTAGCAAAATTTAAAAACCAAATAAAGTTATTATATGGAAACCCATTTCTCATACACTATTTAAATACAAAGCATTACACAATTTATTTGGTAAATTCCCCAAATACCATGCAAGCAATTTCGCTAATAAGTAATTTTTAGACAGTTATTTAATTGAACATTTACATGCATTTAATTTTATTCTCGCAAATTCAAGGCAAACGCAAATTTCAATTTTGCCACAAATATCGAAACTTATATAATAGATAAGGTGCACAAGTATTAACCTATATATACGAAGTCACGTAATGTGCGCTATAAGTCAAGTTCTTTAAACAGCTTTTTTGAGAGTTGCGTTAACTTTCAAGTTAGGTTATCGGGTCACTGTTTCACTCAAACGCTGTGTTGTCTTTTTTAAACTTGAACTTACACTTAGTGCCGATGAAGACATTGTCGAGTTTGTGCTTATGATTTGGATCGCACTAATTTGTGTAGCACTACAATGCCGAGTATTTGGAGTAAGATATTGATGCCCGACTGGTCCTTTCCATACAACTGCTACGAAATTGGCCATACGTGGACGCCGTAAGTCTCTAATCCTATTAAATCTCAATATTATCAAATCACTAATTTATTAATAAAGATCATGCACTGAGGCTGCACTCGAAATGGGACTTATTGTTATGAGAGAATCAATCAAATTATACACGCCTTTGTATTTTGTAAGTTTTTTTTATCTCATTTGGTTTTGTTAATATATTTATTCTACTTTTTTAATATTAGTTATTTACTCTTAACAAATAGTTTTATGATATTGCTATAAAATAATCATCTCTTGATATTTACATTAGCAGTAAATAGTGAAATATGCAAAGATTTTCTCATTCAGTCAACCGGTTCAACAAAAAAATTAAATATCATAATATGAAGTATATTAATAAAAATACATTAAATTCACTACTTTACTACAGTACTTCAATTGATTTTCAAATTTATTATAAAATTAATTTATAAATCATTTAAATCAATAATTAAAACAATTTATTGTAATTTAAATGTATTGATAAGTTTTAACATTTTATTTTCGATATTTCTGGTATAAATTTTAGTTTTATTATATCAGCAAAATTTTTAAGTAGCATTTTATGTCTATTTTATTTAAGAATGAAATTTATTAGACATTGAAACTAATTATTAAAGTCTTTTATAATCTAAACATCTAAAATAAACTAATTTTATAAAATTAAATTATCCATTAATATACATCATTATCTTATACATCGCCGTAAGCTTATCTAAACATTATTTTAGACATACATTAACTTAATTAAAAAAATTAGCGTGAGTTAAATAACTATTTAACTATAAAATAATCAATAGTTTTTCTCGAGACAAATCAAATCAAATTTACATTTTATTGAAAAATACTTTTTAATAACTATTTACCAAATATTTCTAGATTTTATAACCATACTTTAAATTTTACTTATTTTACACACATTTGACAACTTATACTGGCCTACTTGTCATGCTTGACATTTTTGGAGGCATATAAAAGTACAAAAATTGGTGATATTTGAACTATAGTGACGGAGATACACACATACATCTCCAATCCATAAGTTTCAGCTGCTGTAGCTTTTGTCAAAATCAAAATTAGCTAAAATGTTAAAAATTTTAATGTTTCGTCTCTTTTTTTTAAAGATCTGATTTTAGATCTTAGTTTTGACAAAAATAAAAACAATTTTCGAAACCTGCAATAAATTACTGTATTATTATACAGTTCGGTGTGTATTGAATAACTCATTTATTAAACAGACTTAAATTCTGTATATTTAAATTTAATATAAAAGTATACACATTTATTAATATTAATTTCTCTTTTAATTTGTATGTTAATTGAAAATTAGCAAAAAATGGAAAATTAAACATAAATAATTAATTAGGATTATTAATAATTATAGTTATCTCAATGTCTGCAGAAGAAGTACGATATGGAAGGCTTTAGTCAAACGTTTCGGAGTATAAGCCGTTCGTCATTATTTTTAAGTTTTAATGCCTTCTCCGTAATCCTATTATTTTGCATAACTCGAAAGCTAACGGGAAAGTTTTACTATAGTCTATGCGCTTACACACCAGCCTTTATTGGCAGCTTATTAGCAATTATGATAGAAAGACCATCACGTCGTCCCGCACTTGCCGTATATGTGGCCAACATTGCGACCGAAACTATATTTAGGATATTTGTGGCGCGTGGCTATATTAGTCAAATCAATAACGGAGAAGTGCTTATTTTCACGCTCACAATGTCTATATTGTTATATTTAGTGAAGAAAAATGGTTTCGGCAACGATCCGGTCAGCCTCGCGCTCAAGTTCATCATTGGCCGAGAAGAGGCCAAACGCAAACCCATTTCCCAGACTAACACATCCGATTCTCCGAAAATTAATTTTTTATTGTCGCCGAATATATCCATCAATTTTTCTAAATACAAATCTAGTGTATTGTTTCGATTTCTAATCAACAAATTGAATGAAGTGTTTCCAAAGCACGCCTCGTGTCCGCACAAGCAGTTGTCATGCGTTTCATATGTGATGAGCTCTTTTTTCCGGTCATTTATATTTGGTTGGTTGGGTCGCGTCGCTATTCAAACCTTTTCTAAGCCAAAGCGATTACTGTCGTGGATGTCGTTCAAGTCGAAATTGTTGAACACGCAAAATATTTACTTTGGTCTGTTTCTCGCAGCTTTCACTTCCATCTTCAAAGGTGTTAATTGCGGATTGAGATGGGGTTGTAATAGCTCTCACGACTGGCATTCATTGATTGCCGCTATATTTGCCGGACCAACAATGTTCATCTCTCCAAACACTTCAATAACACTTTACTTAATGTGGAAATGTATTGAAGTGAGTAAAAGTCTCGGTGCTTGACGTGCGACTAATCCATGTTAATGTGTTTGCAGAGCGTTTATTGCATTGGTGTCAAAAATGGTTACATACCATTCATGGACTCCACTATACATCTTGTTTACGCCTTATCGACGGCCCAATTATTTTACGCTGTATGTGGCCTTTTATTTAGACCTTAATTAATCTTATTTCAACAAACAATTTATTAATGCGTTATTTTTTTGTAATATTGAAACTTTAAGGCAGTTTTAGAGCCAAAATACATGAAACCATCTTATATGAAATTTCTCGACAGAATGACTGAGAATCGCTTGCATTTATTAAATCGCATGGTTTTGGATGTGTTTGGAACCGATTCTTCCGCGGGTTATAAAACTTATTTTCCAGATCTCGATTTGCAATTTATGACTAAAAGATATCAAGAGTCCGTACTTATGTGGTTATTATAAAATGATTTTTTTGTCTGTGATTTTATATTCATCTTTACGATGATTTTTTCCAGTACCACATAAACGCAGTTTTGTCATTATTCATACGTTTAATTAATTAAAATTAAATTATTTTTTATGTTTAAATGCCTGTACATAAATGTGATAAAATATTGAATTGAGTAATGCTTAAGTAATTATTTAATTCAAGTTTTGAATCAAAAATGTACAATTTTTTATATTATTATTTAACAGTTATCAATAAATCAAGTTTTATCGTTGAACATTTTATTGAAATGCAACATAAAATTTGCATTATTTTAATTTCGAAATATAAAATTATGATAAAGAATGGATATAAAATTAAGAGACATCGAAATATACTACAAGCTTATGGAATTACTGCCGTCCTCTAATGAATTAAATTGGTTTACTTGTCGTTTACGACAAAATATGAAAAATGAATAGTTTGACAAAATTATAACAAATAAAACAACGAAGAGTATAGATGTTAATACAATATTAACATTTGCTAATACTTTGACATGATTTAACTCATTCACATGCAAATCGAGACCATTTCTTTTGTCGGCATTAAACATCGCATCGGAATCCATATTAATTTCATCTGCAATCAAATCCGAAGAATTTTCATTGTCTTTAAAGTTATTTGAAATTTGTTGTATATATTTTTGGCACATAATCAGATAAGTGGTAGTGCAGCCCACATCAAACCATCTCCCTTTGGCAGTCGAGGCTGAGCTCAACACAACGCAATAGTTCTTTGACTGCCAATTATTTGGCTCATTAGGACCCCAATTAGTATAGTTAAAGTCGCTGCGATCAAACCAAACAAACGACGAGTTGCTCACTCGGATTAGTCCGATCCATATTGAATACTTGGCGTGACTTTCTTCGAAAGCCAGTCTCACCAAATAATTGCTTTCATCTTCAGAGTGAATCGTCACAAGTGTTGCTTGATATGCATATTCGCATATTGAAAACGCGTCGTGAAAGTTGGCGCCGGCCTGACAGTGACAGTGGACACCATTGAGCGCCATTCAATTGCAATGCAAGTCTATTCAGTCATACCTGATCGTGATGGTACTTAAAGCACTTGATTCCGTACTGATGCCAACCAGACTCACAGCCAGATTGCGATAACGCCTCGCTTTCACTTTTTACTATTGCATTAATATTATATATTGTATAGTTAAGGTCAACAATTAATTACAGGCAATCTGGAAGATACAGCTTATTAACATATTTTGCCTCTATTTACTTAACAATAGTTACTATCAATAACATTGAAGTTTTTTAGCAGACTATTTATTTGATTAACAATCATTTGAAACAATTGTGGGAAAAATATAACTTAAATTGATTGTAATTGC
This sequence comes from Microtritia minima, assembly GCA_034699355.1. Taxonomy (NCBI): domain Eukaryota; kingdom Metazoa; phylum Arthropoda; class Arachnida; order Sarcoptiformes; family Euphthiracaridae; genus Microtritia; species Microtritia minima. The sequence goes on along the minus strand of JAQIYA010000036.1, from coordinate 6,611 downwards.
AATTTAATAGCAATATATAATTATATGTTTATTCATAAACTTACCATTAATTGTGAATAAATGAATAACTATCTTGAAAAATAATACAAGTTCTAATTTGTTCATTTTGTTTAATGATATAATTGTTTGAATGCGATCAAACAAATGTAAAGCAAACTCTAATTAATTAAATAATTGATTACGAGAATAGCGAAATAATTGTTAGCGGAGTTCCTGCTTCTCGTCATTAAAATACAAGACACTGCTTCGCCAATAGTATTGGTCGCGATATCATCTAATAAAGGAAACATTGGTACTAAACTTGCAATAATGACGGACAAATTCAATATCGCAATGTATGCTTTCATTAATATAGCAGTTCTGATAGTGAATTACAAGAATATGCAAATGAAAGATTAATACTCATTACCGCTATATTTAAAAAATACATTTAAAAGTTTATTAATGAAAGTGACACTTATTGCAAATTTGTTTTTCTAATAAAATAACTAAGTTTCAGTTGTGAAGCTCATCCTAAATGTTCAAAAACCTATTTTGTTTAACCTTTTTGTTGCAATAAACCAAACTAAAGTGAATTTTAACAAATGCAGTTATTTCTGCACTATTATAACAGTACAAAAGCCTGTGTAATAACTGTATTAAAATGTTTATTTAGAATTTGCCAATCAGTGTGTAAAATGTTCCTATAGTTAAGTGAGACACCATTAGGGTGACCAAACGTCAAGGATTCGCCGTTGATTGTCACTGAACTGAAGGGATGTCAAGGAGGAAGGAATGGGTCATTCCTTGACATAGAAAGGTCAAGGAATGAAAAATCTATAGAATCATACAATTTTTTATTCAATATCTAGTATAATATTAGGGAAGTTGCATAGAATTGCAAATTCCCTAATATTGTTTATCCTTAGAATTTTTATTTCGGATAAAAATTAAAAAATAATAGAGATGCAGTTATACATATATATTGAAATTACATTAATTAATCTTAAACGCGTCTATTATTATGTTTAAAAATTAGATTTTAAAATATTAAATATAAGATATTTTATTATTTTTCAAACTTTATTATTGCATACAAAATCAGTTTAATATAATGATCATTCTTGCATTAAATTAAAATTTAATTTAAAAGCTTAACTTTGTCTTTGTTTAAATTTTAAAAAATTCCTGATTTTATTTGTAATATGTTTAATATGTAATTTATAATATGTTAACTTATTTGGCTTATATACAGAATCAAAGAATATTTACAAAAAAAAGTAATTTTAATATTTTACAAATCAGTTTCTAGAAGTCCTTCTTCGGTCTGAGTTATTTCGTTTGTATTGAGATCATCTGGTGATAGAAATGCTGAATTGCAGTGTTTGATTTGAGTGCTTTCTGCTCTCATTGATGATGAAGGTGTTGATGTAAAGCGCTCCTAATGTGATATATTCCGTTAATACATATATGTTTCTTTATAAAATTAAAATTTTGACCTAATATTTTAATATTGATACAAACAGATACAACATTTAACTACACAGAACCGAATTTTATACCACAAACTATTCTACAATTTGATAAAAAGTAAGAAATTTTTATTTAAATCACAGAATGGTTTTGTATTCTCTCGATTGTCTATATGTTATGCAATTCTGTTTATTAGTACTGGATATTAGCGGTGAAAAAGAAATTAAAAAGTTGTAAATTGCTTTAACCTTTAATTAAGGGTAAGGTTAAGGTTTTCAATGTCAAATATTATGTTATATTTTAAATATTATTAATTTTTACCCACAAAATATTTTTATAATAAATAATCTAATCTTGAAAATTTTATGATTTAGAAGAAACACAATTAAATAGCTGTATTTCTTTATTACAGTTCAGAAAACTTTAATTAAATAAATCTGTTATAAATGTCTGAAATAGCTTATTATCGTATTTAAGTATTAAATTCTTTAAATTATAAAGTAAATTTAAGAATAATTAATTAAGTAAATATAATTAAATACTTTTATCTTTATTAAAAAATGTTTTATAAAAGATGTGATCTAATAATAAATATGTTTTAAATTTTTCATTCATTTCTACATAAGCAAACTTAAAACAAGAGTTTTACATATGATGTTTTAATAATTCGGATATATCGGTACTGTCAAAATAAAACATCAACTTTTAAGTGATTTCAATATATGATCAATATATATAAAATCTATATAAATTTAAAATTTAAGGAGACGTTTGATGATAACTGCAAACTGTGTTTGCTGTGCAGCACATTATCATTTATAATAAATATAACTCCCTTTCATATCCAAACACGACATGAAACAAACTAAATATAAATATTATAAACGTTTTAATCTATTTTTATCGACCATTATGTTTGCACCAAAACTATTAGCATTTACTAAACGAAATATATAAAAAACTTTATGCTTGTTGTTCTAAACATGATTTATTTCATTTTTCAATTACTACATATCAAAAATGCTTATCATTAAAACTTTTATGTATTGTTTTCTTTAAAATTTATGCTATTTTTTGTTCTTTATTTGAAGGATTCTTTGAGAAACAACATATGAAAATTTTAATTTAAAAACTATACTATAATAAATTATATTTAATGTAAATGGATTCATATCATTACATGGACTCGTTCATTACATTAAATAATCATTAGATCCACCATTTACTACATCAAGTCTAATACTATTTAACATTAGTTTGAAGCAATTTCTTTAATAAATTAATAAGTTGTATAAATAAAAGTATTTTTATTAAGAATAAAATAAATCTTAAATTTAAATTAGATAATGAAATTAAATTCATAATAAATAAGTCAATTGCAGCCAATTTCTAGATTTTAATAATAATATTAACAAACGCTGCTTTTCTTTTATAATAATTTTGCAAACTTTATTGTCAAGAATTTTAAATGCAAAATCATTTGTTTGCAATTTCTTGCGTACATTTTTTCAAAGTTAGACATAACGTCTTTAATAGTTTTATTTATACAAAAATTTATTTATTAATTAAAGTGTGATGTGTGAAGATGTTGATGGCAGACGAGGCCAGTGGTGACTCCCTATATATAAAGAGCTTCACTAATAGGTGCATTTTATGTACGGCATAATTTCGAAAATTTGTACATAAAATCCAAATGTACATTTGGAGCACATTAAACTAAATGTTACTTATATTGACTAATATAAGTATATATATAATATTAATTATAATTAATTTTAGAGTTTTAGTTTTTTAATTTGGTACATAAAACACAGCTTTGAGTGTATCTTAATTGTTTGCAAGATATAAGAGTATATGTATGTATATGTATATACATGTATACTATTGTTTAATTTATAGTTTGGACACAGTATTATTGTAAATGCACGCATAATTTCTTTAATTTAGGTCTTGAGTGGCGCCCAAATACAAAGTATTATTAATTTTCGTGCATCTGACAACAATTCGGTTTCTAAACTACAGAATCCCCTTATACTCTGATGAAATAAGCAGTTTTGTAAAAATTTTATAAATTAATTGCTATCAATTAAAATAATTGAGTGTTAGTTCTTTAAATAGTGAGTGACTTGCAAACAATGTTTTTTTTGTAGTGTTAAATTATTAAAATACAGGCCTTAAATCTTTTAACAATGAAATAAAAACAGTTATTGATTTTAATTGTTGTTTAATTATAAAATAAAGCATTATTCAACAAAAAAATAAACGAGACAGAAATATAAAAGAGAAAACTAACAATAAGTTATATCATTAAAATAATATCTTTTTAAGAGACGAAAAATGTCTAATTGTTATTAAATTAAATTATTTAATTTATATTCATTTTATTAGATAAATTTAAATGCAAAACTTATTATATATAAAGATGTAATAAATACTTTAATACATAATAAATTTTATTTAACAATTGCTTGGAATTACTTAAGTAATTACTTATAAAAACGAACAAAATTTAAAAATGCATTTATTATAATTATTAAAGCATATGTCTTACAATTTTATTCATTATAGCCTAAATAAAAGTAATTAAATAATAAATTAATGTTTCATTTTTAGTTTTTACTTATCATTTTGGTTTATTTAATTGTGTAATGGTTTTGCAATTCTAAAGAAGGAATGAAAAGAATTGTAGATTTGGTGAAACATTCATTTTTGTGCATAAAATATAACAATTTTTCTAAATAAATAAATTTAAATTAAATTTTATTATATATATATGTTGGGTTTTAAAAGTTTAAAGTAGAACATAGTCTATTTAACTCAAAACCATAATTAATAAATAAAAATAATATTGCAAAATGTTTAATGTTTGTTCTGTAATTTAATGAATAAAAATATAATTCTAATAATTTGGTTTTAATTCATTTTAACAGTTACTCGTGTTTTATTCTGACCTATAATTTATCCAATAAAAAACATTAGCGAACAATTGAAAATACTATACTTAAATAAGTCACAAACAGCTATAGTTATTAATAAATATGTTATTTATTCATCAATCATTAAACACTACTCTGTATTTAAAAAAATTTATTATCGAAACATTTAATCTTATTTTTTAAAAGTGATTAAAATAAATACTCCGAATATATAATATAAAGCAAAATATTGGTAAACAATAAATGAATAATTTAAATGTCAAACATTAACAAACACTTACTCTTCTTCTCTTGTCTTCATTGAAAGTTTGACAATAGTTAGTATAAGGAGGACAGCAGACGTCAAAACTCACGTCATAATATCTGTTCAATGAATAGCGAATGCCAACAATAATAATGGTGAATAAATATATGGACAAAATGATGGTAACATAAAGAAGAGCTGTTTGCCACGAGTTTTCGTGCGACTCGTTTATTATACGTTCAGATTCTTCGTCATTGTAAACATTTTCCTTGGATTCAGATCTGTCTATGCTTTGATTATATGAAGAGAAAGTAAATGCCGAATTGATATTAGTGGCGATTCGCGAACAGTTTCTTTTCCAATCATACGTTTTCGTTATATTTTGTGACATTTGAGCAAATCTTACAAAGCTTTGCTTATTTGTAAAACAAATTTAACAAAAAATTGCTTCAAGAAGAGAACTAATATAGAGGGACAAAAGTGATGCTCTACTAAATAGCTTGTTATTACTTTGTAGTAAACTTGCTATAGAGTTGATGCAGAGTTTCTATGGAGACCAACTTTATATGCGAATCTTTTTGGCAATTGATTAATTCTCACTTTTTTATTGTCATGTAAACATAATAAAATAGGCTCTCATCAAAATTTCAAAATAACACAATACTCTGTAATGATATTTTGCTTCGCTTGTAAAGTATTTGTAACACAACATTATTCTTAATGGAATAGATAAAAATCGCATATTTCGGTAACAATTATCGCAAATAATTTCATTCAAAAGTCATAAAAAACAAAAAGAAAAGTCAGCAGAAATCAGCAGAAAAAAGATAAAAATAATAAGAAATATGTTTTGACAAATCATTCTATTAAGTCTATTAATACTTAAAAGTAAAAAGTAATCTCTAAATTAATTATTTAGATTAGGTTTAAATAGGGAATATTTTGAAAGTTTAAAGGTCAACTGAGGTCGTTAAATGCAATGTAAATAAAATAAAATTACCAATATAATTAAATGCTACATTTAATATCGGTAGACTTTCTTAAATATCTAGTAATCACATGAATGTATTTTTTCAAAATTAAATATCAAAATGTTTATCTCTTCAATTTAAATCTAATTTCATAAATTTATTTCACCGAAATGTTTGATATTGTTTTATTAGAATAAAGTTAAGATATCACTATGAGATGTAAAACTCATGTGTTTTATTTAAAAACAAATAACAATAAAATTTATGCAAATAAATAACAAATGTCTTATAAAATTTTATCTTAAATTGGCGAATTAAATTAATATAGATTAAATATTATAATTGGGAACTAATTCTTTCTAGTGATTCGACTATTATTTTGCACAAAAATATATCCATAATTAAATCTTCTAAAAACTATCTACAGTTTTATTCACTACTATTTGTACAAATTCAAATAAATAAAGTATGGTCCACTATTTCTGCAAAAACTTTGGCATTTCTAAAGATAATCGAAGGAAATTTTAATGAAACATATTAGAATAACTAATCATTCTAATGATACTTTAATCATAAAAATCAGTGCTTGCGTTACAAAGTTATTTGAATTTGAATTTGTACGAAAAGTAGTGAATAACCCAGTATTTATATAATATTTATAAATTTTATAAATTACCTCTAAATTGTTGTGCATGTATTTAAAATAAAATATTAACACTCTTTTTTAGGAAAACGTTTAAAAGGCTTCAACGACTACTCGTGATCAGTGTATTTAGCATTTAATGCCAATTTGATGTGCAGTTTTGTATAATCAAAAATTAATATAAGTTTGTATCACTAATTGTTTTATATATTATTTTTCAATTAAAAAATTTATAGTATAAACAAAATTCGTAATAACAGACAAAAATTGATAATAAATTATTTATACATACAGTTTGTCCTCGGTTTAGTCATCTCGGATTTAGGCAAGTCTTCAGTTTAGTCAACTGAAATTATTGCCCAAAT
>JAQIYA010000035.1:0-38380 GCA_034699355.1 Microtritia minima | reverse complement strand
TAATGACTTAAAAATGCAATAAATTGTTGGTTAATATTGATATTATAGAGAGTTTAAGCCCGTCGATGACAATTGGGATGCGGTACTAATGAATTGGCTCTGAACTGGCCATCGATGGGTCTGACTGTACATCGCTTTGATAGTCAAACATCAGTTCATTAGTTATACGAAATCACTGACAAACGCATTATAAAAGTATAATTCTATTGCGATAAAAAATATTAAGTATTTTGTTAGAAAAATACTTTACTAAATAATGATAAACAGAATTGAATTGAATTGAATGTTTATCTTATTGAAAAGAATTAGAAATAAAAATAAAGAAATAGAGATAATAAGAAAATTATTATTTTTTAAAATAAAAAATTCTTCTTAAAGCGTTAATTTTACTTTAAGATATAGTTTTCATTATAAATTGGATAAACTTTTATAAAAATCATCCAACAATAGCGCCATTTTGTTAGTTGATTCCACTTCACGTATAGATAAACCATTATCGCTCTCTTTATTGATTTGATTATTATTTGAATTTTTGTCATCATATAAATTACTGAATCGATTTGTTGCCTCATTTCTAATTATTAGACTTTCAATGATATCTCCGGACAATTCTTGAATTATCGGTTGGAGTCCATTAAAATCTCTTGCTAATTGTCTTAGAATTTTTAATTCTTTATCTAAAAATTACATAAATTAATATTTAGTATATATTTTTAAAAAATTACATTATATTGAATTTTAAATTAAAAATCATTATTTTATATAAAACTTCTTTGAGTTTTATTCAAAAATTAATATTTAATACCGATATACCGATTTAACAATTTGCGTATGATTTTGAAATAAACGATTTTTTAAATAAAAATTCTTACCTTCATTATTAAAATTGTCATTGTTTTCGTTTGTTAAAAATTGATTGACAGTCTTGCTATTAATTCTTGGCGATTGCATTAACGACGCAATTAACGTAATGATTCGCATAAAGGCATTAAAAAAGAGTCCAACAATAGTGCGAAAGATATCCCGAATCGAGAAACCACTGCCACCTCCGCTACCAGTTCCTATTTGTTGATCACTTATTGATTCACCGTTTTTGGTGAGATTTCCGATTATATCTGCTATTATAGAAATGGGAAATTGAGAAACATCTATATCTTGATTGGTTGAGTGAGTGATCGCTGCGAACACAATCGATATCAAAGCGATTATAAAAAGTTTCATTCTTTGTGCTTATTTTAAAGCTGTCTTATGATTGTATTTTATAATATTTATATGCACTTAAATTTGCGAGTTATATACTCGTATTAATTAAATAATTTGTCGAGATTTTTATCATAAATAATACCAGCATTTGTTATTTGAAAAAATGTAATAAAAATGTAATAATAATATAATTTTTTATTGTAGTAATCGATTTTGATTTTTTGTCTATAGTTAATTATTTGTTTTTCAAATATTAATCTGCTATAAAATATTATTCTGAATTTATTTTATTTGAATTCAAAATAATAAAAATTTTACAAATAAAATCCAATAATAATAATTTAAAAACCATCATATATTCACAAATTTCATATTTGTCTTATTAATCTTTCAGTAATTTGAAATAAGTTAAAACTTTTATAAAATTATTAATTAAACTTTAATTACGATTTCTATTTTAAACTTGTTTTTTATTTTTCAATGATTAAAATAATTTTCTATTATGATTTGATTACTAGAAACCGTATTTTATGGCATTTGTTTATTCTTTTTAAACAGCAATAATGAATAATCTCGCTTTAAATAATTAATTTAATTTGAAGCACAAGTAAAGGTAAAATCAGATGAAATCTATTGTCTACACATTAAAAGGAAAATTGGTTACGAAAGCTTGAATGCAAATTGAGATCAATAAATATTATTATTTCGTTCAGCAACGAGTTGTGAAGATGAAAGAAGTTTTAGTCAATATAAGTCTGTTTTAAATGACATATATGTGGACTTACTTTGAATAATATTTTAAAACTCATTCTAACATAAATTTGTTTTTTGCGCCTTTTTATACAAATAAGTGCCATAACATATGTTTCTAGTGATCACTATTGAAGTTTTTAATTTGTGAAATTTTGTTACTTTTGTTAAATATTTAATTTTAATAACTATTAATTATGTACTTATGTTATTATTAAATATAAATCATGCATAAAAGTTTTATATGTGAAAAGTTGAATATATTCAATCAAAATTATATCATTTACATTTAAATTTTAATTTAGTTAACCGTATTTATAAATTGGTTATTATTAGTTAATGATTGATTTATAATAACAGTTTATTGAAATCTTGTGATGGTATAGCATGAACCATAAATATAAATTATAAATTTGATTGTATAGGTTTACTTCTCTAAAATTATAAATTTTTGAATATTTAAATTTTAACATATAAATCAAATGAGGAAAATTAAATAAATAATAACTAAAATAGAAAAATTAAAAATTGATGGATTTTCACTATTATCACTATTTTCCATTGAAGGGTAAAATAAGAACGAATTGATTCCCCTGCTATTCACTCCTCTTATTAATCTGAAGTATCCATTTTCACCCCAATATCTTCCATAACTATTTTTAATAATCCAAAAATTGTTATTCCTCTCTGTTCCCCATCCGACAACTGTGACGAAATGATTTGATTGCGCTGTGTTTAAGTCACGATTTCCAATTGATTTTATAATTCCTCGCCTGAAATTGAATTTAATAATTTAAATTTTTACAATAATATTCTAATCAAAACCAACTTTCTCTGACAAAAAATTTAAATTTTATTCCATATCAAATAAAATATAAATAATTAAATACTGATAGTTAGAATTGAATAAAACTGGATACCGATAGAGTTGGAAATCTTCGTCGCCGGCATTAATGAGGACCGCGACCGGACCTCTGGTATAGATTATTTGCATCATATCTTCATCTGATATGTTCGAGTCATATAAGTAATTTTTAATCGCTATCACTGAGTTTACCTTATTTTTACACCCGCTTTGCTATGCAATCAATTTTAGAAATAATTCCATTAAATACAAGGATTTTTTAAATGCAAACAGAATTAATTGATATACTTTTTCGATATACGGATACTCCCTATCCATAGCCAGTCCATGATATTTAGCGTATCGATAGGTGTCGATAACAGTGCCTCCATTGCAGCCTTTGCTCACATAGCTATTAATCACTCCTCGCGCGCAATCAATAACTTGCTGTTCCGATAGTTGAATCAAAGTATGTTCGGTGAGATTGCGATGAATGGCGATGGCGCTCTCGATGGTGGCCACGCCGGCGAACGCCCAGCACGCGCCGCATATGCCCTGCTCTTTCACTTTTGTCACTTTTTGCTGGTCTCGCCAATCAAAGTACTGCGGAATGTTTAACGTGTTGTTTCGAATATTTTTCAAGTCTAATACTTTTGAATCGAAATTTTCGATAATACGAGTCGTATTTTTGTTCTGCATTTCTTCATATTCTTCTCTTGACTTAATGTAGTTTGTTATGAATTTGAATTCAAAATTGAATGATAAAATAAAATATTAATCACAAACATGATTAGAATTGTTTGCATAATTTATTTATTACGAATTATTATTCTAACAAATGTCATAACATACTTACTAAATCTGCCAAATGATTGATCCCCAATTCGTGGCTCACATCACCGATTTCTAATAGTCGTCTATTTTTTTCTATAGCAAGCATTGACTTCAAAAAATTAAATTTTCTCTTTTCTTCATTTTCGCGATCCAAATATTTCTTTTCGTAAACTATCTTTTAATATATGATGAAAAAATTACTTATTGCACAAAAATTAAATTAATTTCTGCTTAAATTATTACTATTAACAGATAAATTATTATATTAATTATTTGAATCATACCTTGTAATTCGAAAATATATGATCGAAATCAGGAAAATAATTTAATTTCGAATAATGAGAAACATTATGATAATTTTTAATGATCGTGTATTTAACAAATTCATCATAACTGTTAAATTTTTCGGCCATATATTTCTCAAATAATGAAAACATTACTATATTCAGCAATAATTTCATATCTTATTTATTAATAAATAAGAAATTTGTTACTAATATCTGTTAAGTTTAACAATTTTAATACTTAAATTATTATTTTAAAAACTAAACATTCTTCCAGTAAATCACAGAAGAATGTGTGTGTGACTATGTTTGTGTGTAAAGAATAATTTAAAAATAGTTGGTCATCATATGAATTATGTGAATGATTGAATGATCTGCAATTTACACTTATTTCTACACTTAATTACATTTGGCTGCGAGAATATTAAAGTCATGTCATGCTGACAACATTTGCTTTTATAATCAACTATTTTTATTATAAATGTTATGCAAATTACTTGGCATTCGTTCATTATTTGTCGAATCAATTTTACGATTCAAGATATTAATAACTTTAAATTATTAACTGTAAATCGACTTTGTGTTGCATGCAGTATATAATTTTTGTTAAACAATAAAAGTGGATTTTATTTCATCAGTTTTTAGGGAAGTTTATAATTTATTTATTTTTAAACAGCGAAATTAAAAATTAAAATTGTCATTATTAAAAAAAAAGATGATTTAACAAAATTTCATGCTAATTATGAATTTATTCATTTTTGTCTATTCAAAATTAATAACCGGCTAAAAATTTAAACATAATAAATGAATGAAATATTAGATTAACTTTATTACAGTATTATTCTATAATAATTTTTTAAATATTACTTGTATATTAAATATTAAATCATCTGTCCAGAGATTTTGCTGTGTGTTTAAATTTAATTTAATTTTCTATTCTTAGCTTTTTTGCTGAAAAATTTTTGAAAATAAAAGAAGTGGTTAGTATTAAATGTTAAAATATAAAGGTGTATTAAATAAATTATAGTTTATATACAGTATGATATGATATGATATTAATTTATATTTTGTAATATAACTATAAATTTCCTGTTAATTTAATGCTTATTTAAGTAAACATGAAAACATTATTATTCGCCATTTTTCTCAACACATTAATTCTCGTGATTAATAGTGAAAATTCGTGCGGACAAGTGTGCGGTTCGCGTGTTGACTGTCTCCGGCTGTGTTGCGATAGTGTACTGTATCGCAGTAAACTTTCATTTGAATTACCTCACTGTGGTCTCAGATATTTTAAAGATATGACACAATCATATCGAGTCATCGGCGGTGAGGACTCCGAACCTTTTGAGTTTCCGTGGGCTGTGTCGCTACAAATCAGATATCCATTAGACTGGGCTAACAATAATTGGAGGCATTACTGCGGCGGAAGTATACTTAATGAGAGATTTATTTTGACAACTGGTAATTGTGTTACTGAGTAAGATTTGTTCATCTATTAGTAAATTATTTCTTTTCTATCTGAATTGATTTGATTGATGACCGAAACAACTTTTAAATTAAGGATTGTTATAAATCTTCAACTATCTGTTCACTAGTTATGCACTTTTACCAAATTATTAATAACTGGAATCGAATATGTTTATTGTTTAAAATGTCTAGTTTTTACATTAGTATGTATTAAATTAATTGCATCTCAAATGCAATCTCAAATGAAATGTAAACTTACTATTGTTTGATAAAGAAATATGAAAAATTGCTACGAATTTTATAGCGCAGTGATTAAAGTGAGAGACAGTGTGTTTTACTAATGAAAACAAAGTAATAGACAAAAAAATCTTGATTTATTGATATCAACTAAATTTAGATTAATTTATTGCGTTTAAATTAAAGTGAGAAAAGAGAAGGACCAATGATACACAAGATTATCCTATCATTGCCCTAAATTGACTTTGTTAACGAAACGCTATATTTTGCTGCGTTGACCGATAAGTAATTCTTGTATATATTTAATTATATTAATTATATTAATTAAATATAATTAAATTATATAAAATTTGATGCCGTGAAAGTGGCACACTATACATATATTGTTATGTATATTGTTATAGAATGATATTAAGATTAGATTTATATTATTAGCACTTTTAAGATCTTCAATTAGCATTTTCAGAGATATTTTTCGTTTCATAGATCCATTATAACAAATATCAAATATTAACTTATTTGTGGTACATTTTTGCCAAATAGGATAATTGAAGATATTTAAAATGGTAACAATATAAATATATTCTTAAGCGCGCGCTCTTTCTATAACAACATAGTGTGTGCCAATTTCAATGTATTACGTATTATATCACAATTAACAGATTGAGTTACATTTTTTTCTCTTATAAAATACAAAAAGAGGACATAATTATAAAGATTATAAATCAATATATAATGTGAAAATATCGGTCATATTCGGTACAGTTTACATCATATAGAAAATATATTTCCATAATTCGGTTATTACTTCCATACTTAAACATTCGGTTACTAACTGTAAACGCAAAGCCTTTCGTTTATTTTGAAGTAATGAAGAATTTGAAATTAAGGAATTAAGGATTTGCTAATTTACAGAATACTCGAAGCACAAGACAGGGGCAAAGAAGTTCAACTAAGAATAGTTTACGGCACAAACAATCTATTGGATCCAAAAGCTAAAGTGATGTTTCCTGCGTTACGCGGCAGATATCCGTATCTCATATTACACGAAGATTACTACGATTCTGGTGTCGCCGAAAATGACATCGCTTTGATTAAAACCGAGATTCCGTTTAAATTCATCATATCTAACACCAGATTCCCAGTGAACAGCATATGTCTGCCCGAACGAAGTTCGGAACCGAAAGGATGGGCCACAATAGCCGGATGGGGTAGTCTTGTGCCGTTCGCTGTCTCCACTCATAACTATCTGCAAAAGGCTGACATCGAAATTATTAATCGACGCGATTGTAATCTATTGTGGAAATATTCGATGTGGAATAACAATATGTTTGTACCGCCCGCTAGTGATTATCCGGTCGACTATAGAATGATATGTGCGGTCGGCGATGACATGAAGGGTGCCTCTAAGGTGAACGTCTTACCATTTTTAGTGCATACAAATTCGCTTAACTATTAGATTAATTTTTGCGGTTTATGGCAATTATGGCAAATAGCATAGCAATCAATGGGAAAACAATGCGTTAAAAGTAAAAAATAAAATTTCTAAATGTATCGTATTTTTCTATCTGAATAATTACAGTAGTTTGGGTGTAGTTATTTTTAATGTCGACTTTTAACTGTTAGCCATTTAACAATCGAATGAATTGTTGCATTAATAGGGCGATTCCGGCGGTTCGCTCATTCAATTGGATGGCAAGAGAGCCAAAGTGATAGGAATTGCTTCGTTCGGACCGATTCCGTCCAAAATCTCTGAACTATACAACGTTCCCACTGTTTATACTTTAATTTCTCGATACACCGATTGGATTGAATCTCAAATTAGTCTTCACGGAAATTACGGCAAATTGAATTCAATAGGAATACAGTGCGTTACTAAATGTAACAAATAAATTGTCTAAATTGATCATGTTTTTCAATAGGATTTTATCGTACTATGATAGTAGTTGTGAGAGTGAAGAATATGACTACAGTTATGACACCGAATATGACTATGATTTAGATTATGAGTAAAATTGTATGGCATTCAACCGAACTGCTCGATCATTGGTTCGCATTCAAATTTTAAATAATTTTTTATATTAAAGTTTTATATTTGCTTATAGAATAAACAGAGCATTGATTTATAGTTATAAATCAATTTATTTATATTGTAACCTAACCTAAACTAAAATATACTCTTTTAAATGCATTATCTGCACTCTTTTATACAGTACGCCTTGATTTTGGCAACTTTGATAACTGATTGAAACTATAATTTAATTTAAAGTATTTACTTTCATTTTCACTGTAGTTCCATAGTTGATAACCATCACTATAAGATATACATTATGTTTGACAAAATAGTTACTTACAGTTATTTACTTTCTTGAAAATTACATTAATTAAATTGTTGATAAGTTTAATAGTAAAATAATAATTTTACTTTTATAATAAGTTATAAATAAATAAATAGTATTTGAAGTCTTTGGTCTTTAATCCTTTGTCTACGTTTATGAAAATTGATTTAATAATTTATTCAAGTTGTTTCACTTCAAGAAATCTGCGTTTACATTCATTGTAAAGAATATTTTTAATACATTCTACACATTATTCTCTATACTTAATCATTTTTCAAAACTTTTTATCATCAATTATTGCACTTTTAATTTTGTTTTAGATTTTTTAATTTTAACAAAACTTCATAACAACGTTATAAAAAACATATTAAATATTAATTAAAAATATTTCTCACTTTAAAACGCTTAAAAAAATGTTCTAATTTGTTAAAAACAATTATGCTCAACTTATAAAAATTTGTTGAAATCTCTTTTCATCAATCAAATTTAATTTTCTCTACAATATAAGTATTAAAGTAATTATTTATAGTTTAAAGAAATTTTCTATATTTATAAATTGTTTCTTTATATCGCAGTGCATGAGATTATTATATTTAAAGTACTTTAATTTATAATTTTGTTCATTTAATATGGCGTATAACACTTTATATCATTTATTTCAAATTTTTAATTCAATTAAATTGCTATGATTTAGTTATTTAATCCACTCTTAATAATAATAAAATAACTCTTTCGCTGTTTTATAAGATATTCATTTCAAATAATTTTCAATTATAAATTGACGTTCTTTGTTATTTATCATTATTTTGATTTAAGTGACTTCTTATTTAATGGATAAGATCTTAGCATCACAAATGAACACTAAAAAATTGTCTATTGTCAATTTGATATCTATAAATTGTAGACAATCTGTATTGTATAATAGGCATAGCAAAATAAGTCACTTTGAAAAAACTGGTTTTGCCCAATATTCACGCTGTGTTATAAAAAAATTAGCTGAATGTGTTGATTTCATGTAGGCTTCTGTGCTAATAAAGATCGATAACAATGGTAATTAATTAAAATTCAGGAAATAAGTAGCATTTCTAAATAGTTTGATATTAAATTGATTCACAAAAATTTATAATATTGATGTATTCATAGCATATTTATTAATCACATAATACCACACTGCATATAAAAAAAGTCATCAAATCTCTGCGTCACATTTTATGATATCATTAATTAACTAAATTGAGTTAGATTTATATCTGTTTTGAGGCAACATTTTGGGTTTTCAACGTAGATATTAAATTTTAAATGAATTTTATCACATTTAATTGAACTCATTATAATATACGATTTAAATGAATGCAAAATTTTATGTTATTTTTATTGGTATCGTAATAATTAGATATTAACATTTTAGCTGATTTGGACAAAAGCAAGCTTAAGGTTTTGAGACATCCATCAATAATGTTAATTAATTAACCCTCGAATAATGAAAATAATGTTAAAATCAGCTCATTGGTGTGGTCATTCTTGTTTAAAATAATAAAGTTTAATAATTAATTTATAAGTTTTTAAAAATATTTAAATAATTCAATATTTTTTAATATTAATATTTTAGATTAGTTTATTGAATAAATTAGATTTGATTTTAAAAAATTCATTTTCAACGAAAATCTATTTAAACCGCACATTTATATAAAAAAAAATTAAAACCCCTCAATGTATAAGGTTTATCAGCCGTCCTTCTAAGCTTGAAACACACATTCTTAGGCCATTAATTTAATCATTTAAAATTTTTGTTTAACTTAAATTTTTCACGAATCTTTATTTTTGTTAATTTGCACTCCGAATACTAATTTATGAAATTTATTTAAGAAAAAAGTAGTGCTTTGCACTAAATAAGCAATTTAGCAAACTTTTAATAAGATTGTATTTTCCTTGCAGTTGACAGAACTAATATATCAAATTCAAGTGATAGCATCAACGAGTGAAGGCATTTATGAAGCGTCGACTTTCTTACTCTGCAATAAATGATAAATTTTCGATTAAAGAAAGCGATATAAGTCGCATCAATATCTATGGTAATCAAGCTTTTTATATAATAAATTCTGTCCCACATCTAAGAAAATATTGTTATTGAAAACATTCTCACAAAAATGATTGCAGCTCTAAGTGTTAACTTACGCTATTAAATATTAAATAAGAATGACCATTATATTGAGCGGAATTTGCAATTTTGAAAATATTTTTTGTTGAAATGTATGTTTAAAATTTTAAATTATAATTTTTCAACAATTCTTTATTATATTATACACACAAATTGTTAATATAAAGTATGTACGCATTAGGAAACTAACTCTAGCCTTAAATTCCAACTAAATAAAGTCATGTTTCTCGTAAAGAATTTTAGTAAATTTGAGTAAAAATTTGACGGTCACTATCAGAAGGGATACCGACAGACATACGGACAGGCAGACATGTCAAATCCATAGGCATGTTTTTTACAAGTCAAAAACCGCTAAAAATTTTATCTGTTGAATAAATCAGGTTATAAATGCTTTCAATTCTTTGCTTATTTTAATCTACAAAAGTTTTTTTTTCTTATTACCGAAAAAAATTACAGGTTATTTTTTAAAAGTCATTTATTCACTCATTAATATAAATAATATTTATAGTTATAAATTTAAAAAATCTAATTTACACCATTATATTAATTTATATATAGTACTAATTTCATTTTGAAAAAATTCCCAACGAATATAAACTGGTCTGCTTTTATCATATAAAACCAGACTGAGTTTATTTAGTTATATCTGACTTATTTATTTTAAAAAATAGATTTTTTAATATATTTGTCCTCATTTTTAAAAAGACAATTAATTACTTTTTAATACTTTCACTTGTTTTGAAAACAATTATACTTCAACTTTTTGAAATAGTTATTTAAAGCGAAATTTCAATTACAGCCAAATTACAGTAAACTCAAAATATATTTTAAATCCAACTTATGATAAGTCCGATTGAAACTGAAAATAAACATTTGATTAGACCGAATGACATGCATAATTAGCAAATACAAATTTTAATTATAATTAATATGAATATATTTGAATGGTTTACGAATGAATGTGCGAATAGCGGCGAATCACCAGTAATCGTGATCGTCGTGATCGTCGTACAGATCATTCAAGTTATATTCATCATCCATGAGGTCTTCCTCTCTCGCTCTATTGTCCTGATCGTTGTCATGATGATCGTCATGACTATAACCGTAGTGATGATCGAAAAGCATATCATCAATCAGTTGTTGCTCTCTGTCTTTATCTTCTTCCTCTTTATCTTCTCCTCTCTCATCACTTTATTTAAAATTACATCAATCAACTAACAATTAACTATTATTAATTGTGTATTTAAATCAACACAATTCATTTTTACATCAATACTAATTAAATATAAAATATATATCTTAATTAATGTTAAACAAATATTATTATAGAACATCTATTCAATAATTGATTTGTAATTCATGTATGAATTACATGCATATTAAATTATTAATTGCGTATTAGATAAAAATTTAGATACTTATACTTTTACCATATTTTATCCTAACATTTATATATTTTCTCGAACTCTTATGGTAATAAAATTATCGATAAGTTAAATTTAAAATTTCAACAAAAAAAACATTTTACTTACGGAATGAGGAGAACTTCCTTATGTGTGGTGCTATCGTGAATCAAAACGGGTGACTCTTCGCCATTTTCCTCTGCATCATCATTAAGTAGCATAACTTGAGGATAACACTCGCTAATTATCATATTTAATAGACAGCAATATAGAAGAAGAAACCAAAAAGTTGTTATAGTTTGCAACAGTTTTGAAGTCATTGCTAGTTTGCAATATTATTTGTGGGAAGCGATAGTGTAATTCATATATTAATATTGTCGGTATTGCTTTCAAGCACTACCGATCTATTTGAGCAAAACTGAAAAATTGTAGAATTAAAATTTAAAAGTAACACTTATTTTATAACACAAACAGAAAATTAGTGTTTATGACCTGATCTCGCATTTAAGTTCAGCGAAGCATTAATCAATTGCTCCTTTACTTGTGATGCCTCTCACATTAAGAATGACTCTTTTCTTTTCTTCAAAAACAACTCGAAATTAAACTTTTTTCTGATCACTTTTAACATATACTTTTCTCATTTAAATACAAAAGAGTGAAATGTTTAATATTTGATTATAGACAAACTCATTATTCAATCACGTCCGTAGAGTTTATGGTAAAATCTTATCTCTATTAAAATACTTTAATGGCGCGATCAAGCGTTTGACCACAAAGCTGTCACTGAACGAAACTAATGGCCAGCTCTGATATTTCCGCGTTTCTGATTAGACATTTAACTTATCAAACAGGGAAAGACGGTAAGCCACGCGACACGGCTATCATAATTTGGTGTCACAGTCGTTATCGATATAGCGTTCAATCAGATCGCCCAACCGATCATCCGAGTCGTACAAATTTGTGTGTCGTGTGTGTGTCTAATTTAAGGGGGATTTACTTATTTTCTGGCGATAATCCTTTTCTATTTTTTTTTATTGTTTAGATAACGATTGATATACTCACTCAATAAATATTTTTGTGTTAATTGAACGCGTTTAAAATTTTTATTTCGTGTAATTAATTTAATTACGAAATTAAAAGCTATAATTATGGTGTTATCAAATCTGTTCGTTTAATTTTTACAGAAAAATATATGAAATTGAAACATAAAACATTTGTATTAATCAATCAATAATCAATTTCATTGAACTATTCAATATTAGATAATTATTAAGCTTTAAAGTATTTTCATTTTAACAGTTAGTTATCACTCAAATTATTTCTTGCAATCAAATTAACAAAATTTATAGCTTATTTAAACCATTGAATTTTTCTATAAGTTGTGTAAATATTAATTCATTAATGAAACTATCATGCATGGCATCCATACATAAATATAAAATATACTCGCGATGAAAATCACGCCGATTATGATAATTTTTCACTTATTATTAAATTTTATTTTTTCAAATACGACGATTTATTTAACAATATTTTTTCATAATGTCTATCATTTTGATGTGTTTTAACTTTTCAAAAAGAGTAAAATATTAATATATTACTATTTTAATAAACTATATTTTATAAATAAATTTCAAAACAATTAATGAGTATTAATGAGTATTTTTATTATTGGATTTATTTAAATATTGTTTAATAGGTTTTTGAATTAATCTAAATAATGTGAGCACTTTTATGATATTAATAATTATATTACTTTACGTTTGTTTGATGTGCCAAATTTACTTGTTCTGTCACAACAATGGATGTATCGGTAATACAGTACCGTAAAGGTAGCGTAAAGGTAGCGCAAAGGTAGCACACAATAGCATTCTCTAAAGCTAAATAGCTTTTCTCTGAAAACCTCTCCACACAACTACCATTCAAAGAGTTTGCTCCCTCATGTAAGTTATTTACGCTGTGAAGACAATAGTTTGTGAAATTTTCAACGTATCGAAATTATTTTTGTCTTACTTAGCCTCAGGCGCTCAGTTCCTGCCTTTCGCATACTTGACATACTTTGTATATAGTGTAACATAACATTCTTTATCCTCAGCTCCTCTAAAACTTTGAAACTCCATAAATTTAGCTAAAATAAAAACGTTAAGTTGACATTTACAACGCGTATTGTAAATGCTTTCGAATTTGAGTGTTATTGTTTAAAACTGTTAAGCTTATAATTCGAGCAAAATATTCTAATTTACTTGTCATGATCTCAAATCATTTTCTGACCTCTAATCTCGACTTTTTTTTGGATAATATAATATACAAATTAGTAAATTCAGGAAATTATGAAAATATTTTTTATTGAAAATATTATTTAAATAAAACTTTCGATTTGGTTATCGAAAAGTAATGCATAATTAATTATATAAACAGTCAGTTAGTTAGTGGAAAATTTTAAATTAAGATGAAAAAATTTTCACCGATATATATATAATTTTTATGCATATTTATCTTTATTAAATGTTTGCTGTAAAGTGAATTAATAATTTCAAATTAAAATACTTTCAGCATTTTTTTTATTTATTAATATTAAGGAACTTTTGAAAATATTTCGATTAAACCAAAAAAAAAAAAAAATATAATTAATTAAATTAGGGTTAAATTTTTAAAAATTTAAACTTATAATACACTTGCTTAATATTAATTTAAAAGTTCATTAAAAGATATCCTTATTTCATTTTTACTAGCAATTGTGTTAATAGCGATCGTTTGTTACTAATTAATCGTTAAAAGCTTATTTCAATTTAAGTTATGTAACATATTTTCTTCTTTTACTGAAAAAGACAAGTATTTTATTTTATGTCATTAGTTAAGTTTAACAAACATAATGACGAAGTTTGAACATATTTATAATGAATGTTTATTTTTTTTGATAATTACGAAATATGACGAAACATATTAACAATTTTACCGCACATTTTGTTTCTTAGGATATCTGAAAAATTGTAAATTAGTTTTTGTAAACTATTCATTTTCAAAATGTTTTTGTGGAGTTATCTCATTTATCTTTTTTTTTATTTGATAATTAAAAACGAGGTTTGTATTTTAAAAAATATTTAATAATCATGTTTCTGTTTGATTTTACTTTTAAAGTGGCAAAAAACTTTTAAATTTTGAAACTATTATATGCTGTAAATTGTGAGATTGAAATACGCTATATTTGATATGTAACTATACAATTGTATAAAAATAGCTTCTATGAAGGTATTCCGAAGATAACTTTAAGTTTTTTAATTCGTTATTTTCAGAATTAAACGATATATATTTTAATTAATTATATACTGCACGTATTTTACAGCATTCATTTTATCTATAGTTTATTTTTTATTTATAAAATTTTTCTTATCGCTAAATGTGTTCGTAGTTTTATTTTAGTATATTTTAAAATAAAATTTAAATTCAGCGTTAAAAATTTATCAGTTTTACTCGTGAATTATAATTTAATATCAAATATAAATGATGAAAATAACTTAATAACTAAAGCAAAAATTAAATAACTTTCTTCAACTAAAATAACTTTTTTACTTCAATTTATTTATAAAATTAATGATAACTAATAATTAACTATGTTTAATAGAAATTATATTAACATTCTTATCGACGACTTTTTTTCTCGTCCTCAGCAGAAGTTCTTTCAGTGTCTTTCTTTTCGGGATGAGATCTCTTTCTTTTAATGATATGTCTTCTCGGACCATATGCCAAATTGCTTCCGCCTCTGTTGGGCACAACTCTCGTGCCAAACGTTCCGGACTGCACCACAGAGCCA
The DNA here is from genome assembly GCA_034699355.1 of Microtritia minima. Classification (NCBI taxonomy): domain Eukaryota; kingdom Metazoa; phylum Arthropoda; class Arachnida; order Sarcoptiformes; family Euphthiracaridae; genus Microtritia; species Microtritia minima. The sequence goes on along the minus strand of JAQIYA010000035.1, from coordinate 23,047 downwards.
ATCAACTCCGGAACTAATCTTTGCTCGGAAACAGTGCTCGAGTCGCCAATAGTGATCGGTCCGTGAGATTGCAGATTATTGACAATCGGCTCTATTTGAACAGTTCTGCGCACTTGAGTCAACGGGATCTGCTCTTCGACCGTTTGAATAACTGGCGCCGAAACCACTTGTTCGACTGCGACCGGCGCTGCGGCCAGAGTGGCGACCGGTTCAGCGACCACTGCGACCGGTGCTACCACTTGAGCGGGTGCGGCAGCGAATACTGGTCCAGCGGCAATGGCCACCGCCGCGGCCGATGGACGGTTTTCCAAAACGGTTGCGGTGACCACACCTGGCGGAGCGATCGCTTGTGGCGGTGGTATTGCCGGTTCGATCACTTGCTGACGAATACCCTCTCCTCGCGCCACAACGCTGTGCACCTCTTCTTGGACGGGAAGAATTTCTTGAGTAATCTTACGGAAAGGTTGGATAATTTCGCGCACTTCCTGTATGACTGGCTTAACGACTTCGTGCAGCACTCGGTCGGGCTCTTCTTCAGAGCGCGTGGACTTCACTTCTCCCGGCGCTCCAGGAATGTGAACCTGATTGACATTTACGGGACTGGATTGAGATCTAAATTCAATAGTGACTGGTAGTTGGTTTGGCTCCACAATCAGCACTTGCGGGTGAATCACTTCGGGAGGAGTGGGTATGTCCACCACTTCGGCTGTTCGCTGAGTAATGATGGCAGCGATAACTGGACCGACGGAATGTGAGGCTCCGAGTGGTATACCGCCAGTCAATGGAGTCGACAATCCTAGTGTTCCCAGTCGTGCCAACACGTCTTCATTGATAACCGGCGGATAGGCCTCTCGACCAGCGGCGCCCGCAGGGATGGCGAGGTAACGGCTTCCGCCGGCTGTCAATATGCCCGCACCGCTCGGTAATTGATTTGTGCTCAGCGGGTAATTTCCATAATCGTTACCACTGCTAGTGCTCAAAGTGGTAATAACTGGTAGTCTAATGCCAACCCCTGGAGAGGCAGGAGTTCCGAATACTCGACGTATACTCGGAATTGATATGGTTTTTTGCGCGTCGCAGTGAAGCGCGATTAGAAATAATAGAAATATCTGCAAGAATTTTTAATTTAAAAAGTTGTAAAACATTTTACACTAAATTTAAATTGTTGTGATAAGTATAAAATTTTAAATCAAAATTTCAAATATTTTATTTAAATTTAATGTTAATAATAAATTAAAATTTTAGATACGTGTTCACAAATTCAGCGTGACTTTAATAATGCGAAAACTTGTGAATTAGTAATTAGCAAATTATAAAAAATATTAAATATACTCACAGTATATTAAAATCATATAATTTACCTTAATCTGCATTTCAAAATCAAATTATTTGTCACTAATAATATTGACGCAATATGACTGAAAAAATTATTTTGAAAAACGAAAATTTCTGCACAAAATAATGCTTGCCGTTGTGAAATGAGACGGTTTTAAAATATTAATGAGGAGAACTCGGCGCGAGTGTTCGCACTTTTATAGATTTTTTGGGCTAAGCTTCAATGAAAAAAATTATCTCCAAATTAAATGATTGCGAACGAAAATGACTTTAAAAGCGAAAGTAAATCTAATTTTTATGACAGTGTGGTATCTCCGAAATCGGGGCCACAAGACGTGCAATTAATGACACAAATTTCAGCTAAAATTATTCTTACGAGAAAGTAAGTCTTACATAGATATCGAGCCTGTGCCTCAGTTTGTGTAAGCGGGCAAAACTGAACTAAATTTTATTTTTTAGCTCTTTATTTTTAATTAAATTCAATCTTCGCAAGTGTTGTGTATTTATTTAACATGACTGCAAGTCCTTCATCAGTTATTTTATGCGACATTTAATGTCATTCAATGGATGAGCCGATTAGCAGCTAAATAGGTGACCAAAGAAGTTCGGGTTGATTATGGATTAGATAGCTATTACTTTACGATGGTTTGAGGTGCTATTACTAAAGACCTCATTACTTTTATCGTTAAGCATGTATTAATTAATTTTGGCGAAGCATCCGCTTTTTGGATGACTATTTGGCTTTTAAGGGTTGTTGCTTCACATGAAGGATAATTTATGGAATAGTGTGAGATGAAGATAATGAGATGAAATATGGTTAATATATGGCGAAAGATTATGAGATCATTCAATTATTATCAAATCAATGCACTGTTAATCTTCAAACATTTTTTTTGAAATCTTCAAATATGTTTGAAATTTTCATTTATTTTTGAAATTTTCATGGGTAAACAAAACTTGTGAAACATTTGCAAAAAAATGTTTCCTATTTCTGTGATACCAAATTAGCGTATTTTTCGTTAATTCATTTGTGATATTTATCTATGATATGCTAATATAAATGCTCACTTAAATGCGCAAATTAAATGTTTATAAATAAATGCATAAATTTCTTGAAAGCATACGAAATTATTTAAACTCTAAATTTAGGTTTAAAAGATTTTTAAAATTAAAAAAAATATATATATTTTTCATAATTTTAATGTTTTTAAAAAATAAATGATAAACTTTGTCTTTAAATGGTTAACGTAGCAAATTATCGATTTAGACTGAATTGTCATACTTTCCCATTTAATTATTTAACTAATAATCAATTTATTACTTTAAAAATTTAACTTTTTTGTTTCATTTTATACAGTTATGAATTATAACTCGAAGCTTTAATGAGCTATAAAAGCTTTAAGCGAAAATTAACGATTTATGTAAATGTTTTAGTTTTTATCCCCATTTAAACTAAATTACTGTATTAATACACGAGATAGAGCTCTGTGGCTGACATGTTAATGCGAAGCTCATCGCTTAACTAAAATGGTTCATCACTCGTTTCAGACAAGTTTCAATTGCACTTGTTTTTATTTAACTGACAAAATTTGATTGCAAAACTGACTTTCTGTTGAATCTTCACTGTTAGATATTTTGCACAATTTTTCTACCAAAAAATTTCATTTTAACCCTAATGGTGTTAAGCATTTGTATTTTTATATAAAATCTTCTTTTTTGTGTTATATATTGTAAGATTTCACTGTAATTTTCGTGACGATAGTAATACTGATGGGAAGTGTATGGGGAAAGAAAAGGGATTTAATATTTTGAAATAGGATTGAAATAATTTTAAGGATTAAAGATCAAAATTATTTCTATAATGATATATTGACAAATTTTGAATAAAATTCGTTTGATTTAAAATGAATTTTGCGCCAAAATTTTTTGACACATAAAACTGAATGAAAGGCCAAATTTGAATAAAAATAATAACTTTACAGGAACTCGTATATCTATAATTTTTTTCTCGTTTATAGAGCGAGATATGCAAAAGACAGAGACGGAAAGTTGAAAATGTCATAAATGATAACAAACAGATGAGCGTATTTTATGAATTTTGAAAAGTATTGATAATAATTTTTTTATTTAATTGAAAAATTTTTAATATTCGAAGATATAATATAAATTTAAGATTATTAATTAATTAAATAAAAATTGTTATTTTAAGGCCGAAATCATAAGACCATTTCTACTATAGAAATATGTCATATTTGAGCTAAAGTTATATTGTATATACAGATTATGTACTGAGAAATACTGCGTTGTTTTATGGTATAAATGTTTGAAATTGATAAATGTTTTTCGTTATCTGTCAACTTATGCCAATAAATTAAATATATGATGCCTTATATTTCAATTTTTAATTTTTTTTATTTAATTTATTTAATTTATTAAATTTTTCCTTAATAGAAAAAAATAAAGTGATAATTTTAATGTAAACGTTTCAATATATATATATTTTTATTTGTTTTGAATACGATTTTTTATTGACACACATCTATATAAAAAAATAATATATAAAAATTAAGTATTAATAAAATAAATATTTAATTTTTATCATTAATAATTTGGTTAAGTAAATATGTCTGTTGCTTAAATAATTTTTTGTTTCAGTGTAAAATTATGTCTTTTAACATTATGGCATTAAAATGAAAGCAAATTATTATTGTTTTCGTTACGAAATATTTGGTTATATTTTTTTTATTGTAAAATTATATTTTTTTGAACTCTTTGAATCTATATTTGATATTTTAAAGATGAGCTTAAGATGAGCTGATTTTATAATACTTTATTTTCGATAATATTTATATCTATATAAATATTTTGATTTAACTTTTTAAATAAATCAAATTTATTTGATTAAAAATAATAGATTAATGTTTGATTAAAAGATGAATATAAAAGAGTTAACAATTAAATCTATAAAATTAAATCTTTTGAATTAATTAAAATATTTAGCATACAAATTATATCAATGTAAAGAAAAATTTAGTCCTATAATTTTTAAAACAAAAAATATTTTAAGAGGAAATAAATTCATTTATTATTCATTTTAAAAATAAAATAAATTAATTTTGTAATATTCAATAAAACTTTTAACAAAGTTTGGTGGCATTTTTAAAAATTATTAATTAAAGAGTATTATAATAATTATAAAACTTTAATTAATATAAATTTAATTATTAAAGAGTTTAAGAAATTATAATAATTAATAAATTAAGTAAAAATTTTGACAAATTGTGGTAATTTAAATAATTAATAACCCCCACTATTTTTTTTAAAGTTCTATAAGAGTTAATAAATTTTTACAATTGTTTATTTTTAAAATAAAGAATTATGGTTAAGCAAAATGATTACTATACCCTAAAATTTCTACATTGAAAAAAATAAACAAAAAAAAAACGGGTCAAAACATAAAAGCACTCAAGAAATAATGATTTTATGGATCAAAAATTAAAAATAAGGAAAACTATGAATTTTATTTACAAAGACCCAAAAGATAATCTATAATATTATTTATAATCTTGAATCGAATTTTCGGATTGTAAAAATTGTGAAAAATTGTAAAAAAAAATTCCTTGTATTTTTGATAAATTAAAAATGAATTTTAATTTACATCATATTTGATGTAATTTAGAATACCAAACTAAATTTAGTGTGGTTTCATTAAAAATCGATTTTAAGGATTAACCTTAAAAGATGTTTAAAGATTAATTTAAAGTTTAAAATCATTTTCGAACACTATCTCACACTAGGGTGACCAGATCTTCCGGAATAGACGTGTTTTCCATGTCCATGTTAAGAACCGAACCACAGACTTACCGCAAAATCAAACCGCAGTATTAAAAAAAATGAGATCCAAATCGCGGATATCCTTTGGGTATATATAGACAGCAAGTGTTAAAGAATAAGTCTAATTATGAAATTAATAGGAAATTCATAAATCCATAATATTAAAAAAATTAAAATCGCGTGGCAAAGCAAGCGCTTATATAACACCAAACTTTTAATTAACTTAAATAAATTCAAAAAATTTGTCTTAAGAAAAGTCTAACTACATTCTAAATGTATTCTCTATGTAGCATTCAGTTTTTTTACTTGTATTATACGCAGAATTACTTTGAAAAATATGAGAAGTCATATGAGAATTATGAAATTACTTAATTTAAATTTCAAAAATTACGTTTGACTGCCATTCAGACTTTAAAATAAACATTTAAAAAAGTACAGAAATTTAATAGAAAGCGAATAATTATGAAATGAGAGTATTTTCAATAAACGCAATTGACATTTGAATGATCATCTCTAGAGAGGAAAGAGTTGCGTATCTCTTGCTTATCGCAAATATATCTGACGATGCGGTTGGGGGTCAACAAACTCTTGGCATCGTTATCCGGAATGGCAATCTGGAACTCTTCTTCCAGAGATTCAATCAGACGATTGTGTTCCAACCAATTCATACCAAACGCAGACATTAAGTGCGACTCAGCAGTTATTTTGGCGTTGATTGTCGTTTGTCGGTTGAATGCCGACTGCGCTGCGAATAATACTTTCTCCGTAATTACGCGTTCACTGCATAACAATCTTCGCGTCCATTTCTTTGATTTGTCGCAATTTTTGATAAATAGTCGAATCAAGTTTGGCCTCACTCCTGGCGCGATAATTAGCGACACTTTGCGTAAAATAGACATGTCTGTCAAACAATTAACTGCGAAATATTAGTTTGAATCGGAGGCCAAACAAAAATTTGTTTATTCTTTATTCAGTAAATACTTTTTCTTTAATAGCTATAAATAGTTTATATAAGAATATAAATATTACAGTTCAACGACATATGTATGATTAGATTATGGTGAGCGCTGTTGAGCTAAACTTCATCTAAACTTTGCTAAACTTTACATTTGTTTATCTCCGTCTCTCGTAAGGAAAATATTTCAATCGTTACGACATTAATATTATTTCATGTTTGCAGTGGCGTACCGCTAATTAACTTATATATAATTATTACATTTTGAAGGTACTGATCATTTTTTTTATCATTAAACTAATGAACTATTTTTAAGTATTAATGTCTGCAATAATATCTAAAGTAGTTTATTGTATTTTTTGTGTTTTTAATGCAATTTTAAATGCGAATTACGTGCTATTATCATATCAATAATATTTTTGTATTATTTATTTTTCAAGGATAATCAAAAAGATATGCCGTTTAATTTTAATTAATGGTTAATTTTTATTTATATTTATGTTTTTAGTTATAAATTACTTGAAATTTAGTTTTGATATCCAGCGATATGTTTTGCTGTAATGTTTACTAAAGTTTCATATCTAAAACTACTGAATTCTGGTGGTATGAAGTGCTTTGCGCAGAACAGTGAGTACATTATCATTTACATTATCCAGTATACCTTACTTGATCCGAACGGCAGTGTATAATATAACCTAAACAAACATAACATTTGACACTTAATTAATGTTCGCATCCGGTATGCCCTAACTCTGGCTAAGTCTAAATAAAATAACATTTGTCAGTTAAAAATAGCTAAAAACAATATTAATGTTAGATTCCGTATAACCGGAATAATCGATTACTTGAGGTAAATAAAAATAAATAAATGCATATTGTGTTCAACGATTTTCATATAGACTTGAAATTAATTTTTCAAGTCAGGGATGAGTAGCAAAGCTAACAAAACTAATAGTGTAAAGCTTACCGATTATATTAACAAACGACACAATCATGAAAGCTTATGGACTGAATCTGTAGTCATAATATTATCTTTGGTTAAGTTCTAGTAAGTTCTAAAAATAATGTCTTGAAGATATGGTAATATATTATCAATTTCTTCATAGACTAACATGATGTGAGGCCAATCACAAATGATTTGCCACTAATTTTAATCAAGAATTAAACAATTATAAAAATAAAATTATTTCTATAGTGATATATTAACAAATATATGTACAAATTTACAAAGAAATTTTCGTTTAATTAAAAATGAATTTTGCGACAAAGTTTTTGACATATAAAACTGAAAGAAAGGCCAAACTTGAATAAAAATAATAAATTAACATCAACTTGTATATAGAAATAATTGAATCAATTTCTCGCTTAAAGAGTGAGATATGGAAAACAGAAGTAAAATTTAAAATGTCATAAAATATAACAAATATAGATGAGCTTGTTTTATGAATTTTGATAAGTAGTAATAATAATTTTTATTTAATTAAAAAATTTTAATAATAAATATTCTGAAATTTAAATTTAGTTATATAGTAAAAATTTAAGATAATTAATAAATTAGTTAAAAATCTTTAGTTCATAACACCATTTATAAACTCGAAACATGTTATATCTTTAAGTAACAATTGTTATTATGTTAATTAATTGTTAACATGTTATATCTTAATTGAAGTCATATTCTTCACACGATTCTTCACTTCACAACGTCATTGTGGACGTTATTAGTGTTAGCTCTCGAGCTATAGAGCGAAAGGCGTCACATGATTGGTGGTGACGACAAAAGCATGACGTGTACTGTCAGTAATGGCTTCCACGAGAGCAGTGTTTGCTCTCGTCGTGAATCGATTGCAATCAATTCAATTGATTTAATATGATTTACTGCTCGCACACTCATCATCAATACCTACATTATTATCACATTTTTAAGGTAATTATCGCTTTTAATCATTAATCTAAATACTAGTGTCTGATTGTATTTGTTGTGTTTTGAATGCAATTGAAACTCAACTCTATATATAATAATTATAATAATAACAATATAATACATGTGTGTTTCATTTGCAGCGCTGTGTTTGTAACGAATGTTGTGTTTATTAGTTTACGCAAACAAACGTATCGTTAAATAATCGCAAAGTTATCTCAAATAATCTCAAACGTTGTACAAACGATGTATTTCTCTGTCAATGAATTGATTGTCACGAGAGGGCGCTTATAAGTGTAAATATTTTAACATAATTTAATGCTGTTTAAAGTTAATTAAGTTAATATAATAGTATGTCAACAATCATTAAAAGAATGACGAAATCAATTGATAATATTTCTCATATTAGTTGCGCATAACGTTATGCACTCAATTGTTTGGACTCTCAGAGAGTGTCCGACGAGTGAACGACGGAATGCGAGGCCAATCAATTGAGCTCTCGATCGCCAATATATTTGATTAATTCAATAGTGTTGACCATTTTAAACAATGTTAACATTATTATTGTTGAATTTATTTATTATGAAAAACACGTTAAAAACTGGGAAAGTATTAATATTAGGCAGCGTTAGGCTCGTTGTGTCAGTAATGTGTGACTTCAACCCAATTCTGTATTCCTTGTGCACCAAAAGCGATGCCACTCTATGGCCCTCTCTTTAGGACACGAGAGGCATACTATTGAAGTAGTATTCACTGCAGTAGTGAACTGCTGTTGAATGAGTAGCGCTTCTTTGTTTCACCGGAGTCTCGACCGGACGTTACCTGCGACCCAATGCGTGCCACCCCTCGACAGCACATGAACGCCAGCCCAACGGCACCCCCAGTGCGGCCCCACTCCATACTCGAACCCCACTCGAACCCCAGAGCGCAACCCCAGCGCTCACAGACTCGCTCGCAGTCGCTCACACACTGCAACCCAACACCGTATTGCGTATACCACACCAAACCGTGTCCATTGACAAACTTTTTCCTATGGGAAGTAGGAAACAGTTGGGAAACCCTCGTCTTTTGTCACCGCTTCACAGTGTTATCGATTCATTTGCATTCAATAAATGGCTCAATTTTTATTGCACCGACATTTAATAACTGATCGGTAAACACGGCTCTGAGAGCGTCGACATTTCGGCCATTTAAATGTCGGCCCAATAGGTCTCGTTTAGACTAACGTGCGCTTAATTTGAATTGATTTTCAATGCGATTAATTAGCGATCGACGAGCGTATGTTGTAGTGAGCGTGGACTGGATAAACGGGTGAATTGGAGGCCAACGATTGGCTGCAGCTTTTATTGTGCGAGTGGTGTATGTGTTGAGTGCGGTTGTGGTGTATGTGTCGATGTTATGCTTCGCTATGTGTTTATAGTTAGTGCACTAGCAGTGACTGCACTTGACTTGAATCGTGAACTTCCGAGAGTTGCGAACAACCATTCAGAGAGTGGGGAGCAATAAATGCTTTCTTTTGTTGCAACGCTTGTTTGGCGAAAATAAGTTTCCAGTCTTAGTCTTAGTGCGAACCAGTCTTAGTCTTATTCCACTGACGCTCCACTCTATTGTTTATAGCGCTCTCTCATTGTCTCCCAATTTCGACCACTTTTAGTCATCATTTTGTTTTCTGTGCTTTTTTTTTGTTTGATTGATTTGGGTTTGTTTGAGGCGATGCTGTAAAACGTTGAAAATGGTATGTTATAATTTCAAATCAATTTATGGTTAGCATGTTTGAGAGAAATAGCTTTATATGTAGAGTGTAATACATTTTTCGAGGAAAACTAGTTTTAAACGGCTCTATAGTTGTTGTGTGTGTGTGTGTGTGTGTGTTCGGGACTGTAAGCCAGTGTTAAAACAGTAGTGTTATTCGTGAATAGTTTCAGTGAAAGGCATTCGAATAGATGTGGAGATAGCGATAGTGTTAGCAATGTTTGGTAACGCGTGTCGGTTTGTCTCGTTGCAGGTGAGCCTCGCCTTACGCTCTGGTCTGTCGATCGACAGATAGCAGTGACCACCAAAATGCCCGCTTACGGTACAGCTATGGAATACGTTCGCCAAATCCGTGCCTTAACCACCTTCGGAAGCACTTTGTTTGACTTCCGGCTCGACAACGTCGCCGTCGACAACATCATCTTTAAGCTGCACTCGCGCGTCACTGTGCTCATCCTCTTAGTGGGCACCATCTTCGTGACGATGCGCCAGCACTTCGGTGAGCCCATCGAGTGTCTGTCGTCGCGGAGCGATGTCTCCCAAAAACTGTTACAGCATTACTGCTGGATTGAGTCGACGTTCTCCATATCGGACGCCTCCTCGAAGATCGTCGGTACCGAAGTCTCCTATCCGGGCATTAAGACATACGGACCACAAGACGGCGAACGCAAAATCTACCACAAGTACTACCAGTGGGTGTTCTTCGTTCTGCTCATTCAGTCCATCTTGTTTTACGTGCCGAAGTACATGTGGAAAGCCAAAGAAGACCGTCGTCTGCGGAAGATGATCATCGAGCTGAAGCTCAAGCACATCCATGCCTTCTCCGACTACGACCGGCAGCGCCTGCTCCAGGACTTGGCCGACAGTCTGCTGATCGGCAACGACTACTTTCACTTCTTCGTGTTCTGCGAGTTCACGTACTTCATTCACCTGCTGTTCGAGATCTGGTTCACCAACATCTTCCTCGGCGGCTCGTTCTACACGTTCGGCATGGATTGGCTGAGTTACGCGCACAGAGAGGACAACACGGGCATCCGCTTCGACCCGCTCGTGAAAGTGTTCCCGCGTATGACCAAATGCACATTTCACAAGTTCGGCGTCTCGGGCTCGATCGAAGTGCACGACGCGCTCTGCTTTCTCCCCCTCAACATCGTCAACGAGAAAGTTTATTTAATTCTCTGGTTCTGGTTTCTAATACTGACTATAGTGACTGTAGTGTCTATGCTCTACCATATTCTGCTCATCCTATGCCGGCGACTTCGGTACAGGAGGCTGAAAGCAATAGCTCCGAGCACTAACCGCAAAGATCTGCAGCGACTCACCTCTCGAGTGGGCAATTGGTTCATTCTTCAGTTCGTCGCCAATCACATGAAACCATCACATTTTCGCGATCTGATCGAAGAGCTAATGAAAGAGCACTACGACACCAATGGTAAACCTCATTATTTGTCCAAATTAGGCAAAGCGTTCGCTAACATAGTCAATACGCCGAACCACAAAACGCTGGCCGCGGCGCTGATGGTTGAGAACAGCACCAGTAAGAAGGATAAGAAAAGTAAAAAACATAAGCCAAAATTTGATTTTATCGCTCAGCCGCCCACTGTTGAGGCACCGAACTGGCCCGAAGAGGAGGAAGACTGGCACGAGGAGGTACGCGATCCCCCGAGTGGTGCTTCTGCTACGCTCTCCGTTGAGGAGAACTATGTTATTAATCCAAATGAACCTTTAGAAGAGGAAGAGTGGCCATAAAACTTCTAGTTTAATACAATTTTACACTGTTTTTTAAGTTAATATATAACTAAAATAGTTAGTTTATATCAATTATCAACCAATTTTTTCGAATCGAGATCTGTTTTTAGAGAAATTTTTTAATTTAAAAACGATTTATTTGCTCAATTTTTGTTAAGGCTCTATAGTTCGTTGTTTAATGCACAACATTAATGAGCTTTAATTTTCGTCATGAATTTCGCGGGGATTTGTGGTTGTGGTTTGGTTTTGGTTTTTTTTTATTAAAATAGCATTTTTATAAATTCCCTTTTTTTCTCTTCGACCAACAATTTATAACATTGCATTTAGATTTAAATAATCCATTTTTTTTAATTAACAAGTTTATGATATTTTCAATTTAAGAAGTTTAAAACTTTTACATACAATCAAATGAACAAATACTTAATTTTGTACCAATTTTAATCGTGAAATGAAATTTTTTGTGCCTTTCCTTGTTTGACAACACATTTTTTGTGTCGCCTTTTTTGTTATTTGTGCGAAAACCATATATGTTAAGATATTTTGTAAGTTTCAATTGTTTCTGCGACTCAACGTATTAGCTTCAATAATGCGAAACATGTTTTGAAACATATTTCAACCCAAGCTTTTATATATTTTCTATGAAGTGTAATCAAAAAAAGAAAGTTTTTTTCTCTAATAAGAATTATAAGTTTAATTATTTTAAGACTATTTATCTAATTATATACACGTTTTTAAGCAATTAATTTAATAAATAATGGCGAATAACGAGCCAAATGTTGTATTTATATTTAGTACATTTTATATAGTGATGTTTAATGCGAATTTATGTTTAGACGAATTTACTTCAACATTGTATTTTTCCAGGACTGAGATTTTTATATTAAATATAAAAGACAGTCATATTTTCTATTCATTTTTTTCCATAATACAAACTTTTTTAATGCCTTTTAATAATTTGATACTAATTATTTGATAACGAATTTTGTAATTTTGTATTAATTTAATCATGTTTTTGTACGCAAGTGACTGATATTATGTAAACGAAATCTTTATATATGCTATTCCAATAATGAACACATTTACAATCTTAAGGTAATTCTTGTAACGCAAGTGTAATACTTGAGACGTATATTTAATATCCTGTATTTCTATATATTCATTAATAAATAAAAGTTTGTTTTTTAAAGTTGCGAAACAAGTTTTTAAAAAACTTATTTTTGCAAGACAGAGGAATTTGACCATAAAATTTTAAAACTATTTTGTCGAGCCTTGTGGCCTAAGGCTTAAGGTCTGGAAAGAAGCGGATCTAATGATACCGAGTCCGTCATTTAATTTTGTATCAATAAAAAAAGTTATTGCATATCAGAGGACATAATTAATTAAAAGCAAATAGCTTTGTCGAGCGCTGTCGCTAAGGGGTCGTCAGCGACGTAGCGATGCGTCTCATTTGGCGATTATGTTTGGCTAAACTGGTGACCTCTCTCACCACAACTCACATCTCGCATACCTCGATGCCAGACTCGCTAACTCTGACATGAGTAGCGCCGGACACGCATATTTGTCGACAATAAATTTATACTGCCTTTGTTATGGCATTGCGTTTGCGAAAGGGTTAAAAAACAATTTATCTAATGGTCTATAAAAACATTTTAATATAGAAAGACCCCCCTATAAGGTAGACACTGGAAGCAGAGATGAAGCACTGAAAGGCTCTGAAATATTGGTAGCGGTAGACTACAAGTATTGCAAACTCTCGAATAGTACGCTAACAGAGATAATTCAAGGATGGGCTCAACAACAAGAAGAGCAAGAAGTTTGCCGATAATCTGCCAGAGAAGGACATTTGAAAGTGAAGAGCAGAACAGCATCAGTGAGTAAATATTTAAGAGATAAGGGCAATAAAATAATTGAAATACTTTTCGTAAGTTATGCTTTTCCAGTTCGAGTTGAATGGGTTTAGTTTTTGCATACTTTTCGTTTCATGCCTTTTCCAACGCCGCTCTAACGCTGAAACTCTATTTCGCTCATAATTTATGGGTCTATTTCTCTATTTCTCGTGAGTTATGTTTGCGTCACGCAATCAATAGCTGAGTGTGTTGTCATAGCGATTGTCTGTCATTTTACTATTATTTATATTTGATTCGATGATTGTATGATTAGTTGATTCACCACTCCATTCACTTCTCCCTAATCTCAACTCTAACTCTAACTCAGCGCTAACTCAACACTGCTCGCAACAGCGTTCACATCGCACGCTAATCACGGTTAGGCGAGTGTGTCAGCGATGGTGGCATTGATGACAGTCATGACAATCATGCCATTTGGGTGTCTATGTCTGTGTCCACACTTGCGTACTCACTGATCGCAGACGCGAGCACATCGCGACCGCGAGTCACTTGCCACTCATCACGTCGAGCGTCGCCATGAATGGCCGTCTGGTGCCCGACTCGCTGGACTCGATCCACGCCTCCGATTACTTGCCGTCTCAGCGCCACCGCTGGAACACCAATGAAGAGATCGCAGCCATTCTTATCGCTATCGACAAACACGAGGAATGGCTCTCTAAGGAAGTCAAGATTAGGTAATGCTTTATGTATTGACAGCCGACGGCTATTTGTGGCTGTTTTTGCCATAACTCGCACGCCGTGACTCCAAATGTGTCGCTCTCTATGTCTCTCTATGCGTCTCTGTGTAGACATTAAGCGATTTGACTTAATTGAGCAGATATTTAAGATTGAATTGAATTGCGGCTTACGATAGCATGAAAGTGCGAGCCGTTTGTGCACACGATTGGGTCGGCTATGCATCGCACGCATAGACGCAGCCATGTATGAGCGGTATTAATAATTAATTAATATTGACTTCGAAATTAACATTGACCTCAATTTATTTTAGTGCTTCACACGTAAACTTATATCTCGTTACCCAAGCTTTGCTTTGCGATATCAATATTAAACAGGCTTTAATGCATATTTTCCTTATCTAACTCTAAATATATATGAATTGCATAAACAGTAAAAATATAATTGCCGTCTAATATGTCACTTGTATGTCACGTACAGACCGAAAAGCGGTTCAATGATGCTGTACTCGCGAAAGAGGGTGCGCTACCGTCGGGACGGCTACTGCTGGAAGAAGCGGAAGGACGGGAAGACCACTCGCGAGGATCACATGAAACTGAAAGTGCAGGGAACGGAATGCATATACGGCTGTTACGTGCACTCCGCCATTCTGCCCACCTTTCATCGCCGCTGCTATTGGCTTCTGCAGGTATTGTATGAGATTATGAGCCCTTCTTATCTTTATTGGACCGTCTTATCTCCCGCTCGTGAGTGTTGTTGTTTAGCAATCCATTGGGTGTGAACCTTATCGGATATTTTTTTTGAAAATTCGCATTCTTACTGATGGCGACTAATTCTGTAAATTGTTATCTAACGTAATAAAACCCAAACCAACACCCAATTCTTACCGCACACAAACACACCCACAAGACTATCGAATTATTGAGAAATTTATCATCGAATTTCAATCAAATCATCAAATTTTTGTCCGTTGAAGGTTAGCTAATAGTATTCTTGATTTTCCAAGAAAGTGGCATAACTTAAGAAACAATGCTATGCATGACTCATTTTATTTCAAATTAAATATTTTTAACTCATTAATATTCAAGAATTCAATTGTGTGTCAATTTATTACTTAACAACAGAACAAAAATTATAAAAATAATGACTACTGTGCAAAATTTTTTTGTAATAATGATAATAATCTAAATCAATAATTATTTTAATTTTTTTTCTTATCTATAGTTAATTATTATTTTAAAAACACTGTGATCCCGGCCAAACTGCTCGAAATGCAAGTTAAACTGATTTTTTATTATTTAGTTAGGATATGAAGAACTGTAATCTTGGAGTCGATAACGTTGACGCAAAGCGATTTGAAATTTAGTTACTGTAATTTTTATATAAGCCAATATAGTTGTGCTTTATAAATAAATTAGATTAATATGACTATCATATAGAGTATGCTGTATCTAACGATCATACAGAATCATACCGTATATCGTGTCTCCTTAATCGCTTGCTTTGATATGTATATTCAATTTATTTCTTCAAAGCCCAATTTGAATTGCATAATAATCGATGATCTGTTTAGAGCCAAAAGAAAATAACAATTTTTAAATAGTTTTGTTATCAATATATGCAGTAAGCAATAAAAATTCAAAAAAATTTGAATTTAGATTTATTTGATTATGCTTAAAGTGAATTCATTAAACTTATTTTTTTGATGGAAGAAAAATATTCTTGTTTTATTTGCTGTTTTGATGTTCAAGTTATTTGCGTCAGCGTTTCTACCTTTCCGTTTGTTTGCATAATAAGTGGGGTCATCAAGTTTATGATTTTAACTTAACTTAAGTGTTTTTAGGCTTTCAAATGTGATTTAAAACACTTTAAATCAAATATATTTGGCAAATATGGTACTAATAAATGTTCAAAAATGAATTATATAAAAATATTTTACATTTGCAAACATTTAATTTGTATATAAACACGATATAATATTTGTTTTTCAAGCAGATTAATGTTGACATTAGGGAAAAAAGCTATTTAATAATAATTTCCTCCGTTTTGGGCGACCTCTTGACACCGAACTAAATTTTCAAAATTGCGAAAATCTCCTCTCGGCGTAACAATTTTTAGATGACCAATATTTAGAAATAGTCATTTTATTTTGGTTTAATTTGATAAAATTTATCTTAATTTTGTCGCTTGTAATGCGCGAAATAAATATAGCAATCAAATTAAAATCAGACCAAATTCATTAATATCATCATTGCGTGCGAGGAAATAACGTTTATATTTTGACGCTCAGACATGGAAATAAATATTTTTGAGCGAATAGTTCTTGAATGATATGATTTTATGCTTTTTATTTCCACATTTCACGTCTGAATTGAAAAGTGGCTGAAATAAAAATATTTGTCATGAACTCGGCGACCCTTATAATGAGTATAACTTATGCCGAAACGCAACAAATCTCAAAACTTCGTGCTTTCACTCTGATTACAGTTGTATTCGACATAAACTATTTGAGACGCGAATATCATTTAATTATTGAATTTACATTCTTTAGCACAGTTTACAAACAAAGTGCAATATATTAGCGAGAAAGTTGAACGACCAAAACGTCTCAATTATATTTGGCGTTTATGGCTTGCATTTTATAATTTATTGATATAAAATTTTATATCGAAATTTAAATAATCATTTAATAACCTTTTAATGAGTTATTTAGCTGAACGAGCATAAGTGATGGTTTAGATAGTGATGGTTTGGTTCGACATAAAAGAGCGAAATTTTTATATAAGTTGCAGCGAAACGCTTAGCTCTGCAGCCAAGCGTTTGCTTGGTTTGCGAGATTTGCTTTCTTTTTTTTTCGTTTCCCATTTTTAATTTCATTTAATCTTTTGATCACGATTTCGCATGTAATGAATGATTGCGAACAACTGGTCTGTTATTTACAATTATTGAAAAGTAAAGTTTGCTTTTGATTTGATTAAACAGAATCCTGACATAGTTTTGGTTCATTATCTGAACGTTCCGTACAGCGACGACAACAAAGTAATCAGTCCTGCGCTTAATTATTTCGCCGACAATAAAAAAGAATGGACTAAAGATGAACTCATTTCTGAACTCAAGCCAATGTGTAAGTGAATTGAAAATTTAATACACAATTAAAACTAATACACAATTGTAAGCCCTTATCGTTTGTGTTTTTTTTGCTGTTTTGCTTATTTTAGAGATTAGAGAGGTTTTACATAAATTTCATGTAAGGAAAAAAAATATATTAATCTGCTATCATTATGTCATTAAGTTATTATTGGCAGCGTTGCTATTATATAATAAAAAAGCTTTTATCTTTTAAAAGGAAAATTTTTTATTTCTATTAAAGAATTAAGCAATGAATAAAGCACTGAATGTTAACCGTTTTACTCTTTCTCGACCCCCGTCTGCCCCGCGAGCGTAAATTGAGCATAAAAATAGCTTAATTTATACCACTATAGTCATTCAGAAAAGAAAATTCGCTTCTGATTCTGTGAAACCTATGGAAAACATTAAATATCATAAATGATGACGAATGTAATTTTCTTAATAAATATTAATTGAAAAATCGTTGAGATTATAGATGACGTCAAGCCTGTGAGGCATTGCTTGAATCGCTCGAGAGTTTGTGCACTACTGATCATAAAAGAAAAGTATTTATTCTGAGTCAACACTTAAATTTTGTTCGCTAAAACACTTTATTTATAGTTAAATATTGTCTGATACAGTCGTTTGATTTAGTATACGTCATAAAACTAAAAGCTAACACATCGTCTTTTTTTTTGTTTGAATTTTTCGCGTTAACTCTTTATTTGAAATATAAATTTAATTAATATATTAGTATAGAAACTAGTTTTAAAATAACCTCTTTTAATGCTTTATGTTAATTATGACCTTTAATATTGAAAAATGTCATTTTAATTCCATACTTTGTCATAAATATTTGCGAGAACTTCTTTTTACAACATTTTTACTTTATTATTAGTTATCAAATGCGAAGAATTTTAATAAAAATATGCGCCTTAGATCTATATTAAAGGCAAATTCAATTTAATCAAACTAATGTCAAACCAATGAAAAATGCTTTTCAAATCATTCTAATGATGTTTTAAAAAATAATAAGCTATGAATGGGAGAAATATATTAGAAAAATGAAAAAATACTTTGACTTCGTATATGAATATCAATGCATATACACGTATATACACGTCTATAAACGCATACATTGAATGTATATATTCAGGTATTTGATGGATCTATTTATTCGCGTGAGAGGTGTGTTCGATCGTTATATTTTTGCAAAACTCTTTCTTTTTTTGATATCCAGCCGAAGGTCATCTCGCATTTTTTAAAACTTATCATTTATTCGCTTTACGTTTGTCAGAAATTTTAAGGCACTTTTTGGCGAATTAATGAAATAAGTTAAAAGTTGGTTTTTCTTTATTTAAAGACTGCGTACAGACTGATTAAATCGTATTTTACTATTTTTTTCTCTTCAAATATTTTTGTAAACTTTATACTATTGAAATTCTTTCAACGCAGAAGAATGTCTCAGGTATTGCTTTTATAGGATATTTTTGAATAGAAACAAAATTAATTGCTATAAAAGTTAGAAAATTGTCATTGAGAACAAAAAAAATACGGATAATAAACTTATTTTAATTTTGCAATAAATGCAAATAACAAATTGCATATACAGATCAATTTTTACATAATTTTTTAATAGGATTGTGCTTAAATCGGACTAAATTTTTTTTATACTTAGGCTATTTATAAATCTTAATGGTTATGAATTTTAATTCGATTGCTTTTGGTTGTATTCAATTCGAAGGCTTTAGCAATTTATTATGTAATTTGATAACTCATTAATATAGCTTTCATCTCGCAGTATATTTAATATAATTTTAATTGCATGTTACTCTCAATCTCCATAAAAAGTCTATAGTTATTAAATAGAAAAAAAATTAAATATTTAATATTTATGTGTCACTTGATTTTCAAGGAAATAAATGAATTATTAATTGGATCAAACTATTAGTTAAATATTAATGTCTGGGTATTAATGGTTAAAAATGTTCACAGTTTTTAGTGAGAACGAGCCCGATCTCAATAATGAATTGGAAAAGTCCACTGTGGAGACAATAGAGGCTATTGTGCAACAATTAATGGTAAAACAAAGAGCTAAAGTGAAGGCACTGGAAGACGCTTCGGATGGAGGCATCAACGCGAAGGCGTTGACTGTCGTGAACGCAATCACCAACTCTACCCGTGAGGCAAAACAACAGCTTCAGCAGCAAAACTCCAAATCAGCCGCTATATCAGCGATTAACAAAAATAAACCAGTAATTAGCAAACGCGATGTCGCGACTTGTATTATAACGACTCCGAACAGCTCTAATAATATTGTCAGCGAAAGTAATTCGGCGAAACAATTGCCAACTCAGGCATGTATTTGAGCTGAAATGCTTTGCGACACTTGCTCTTTTCTCTTTTTTCTCTCTTCTTTTTTTGTATTAATTTTTTATTATAGAGGCATTTTGTTTTTCTTACTTGATATTGATTTTTAAAGTGTAATTTATTTTCTTTCATTATATAAATTATTTGGTAGAGACACGCTATTTAGTTCAAAACCTATGAAATAATTTTTTATCAGTTAATATAAATGGCAGAATTTAATCTTAAACTAATACAAACAAATGTTAAATGAAAATTGATTATTGAGTAACTTATTGAAAAAATCATTACCCAAATTGTTAACCTATTTAATGAGACAAAATTGTGATAATTATGCGAACGAATGTCATAATAGTGAATACAAATCAATTTTAAATCATTTAATTTACGCAACAATGCTTCCGATGTTAGCTTCGAGTTTCTTTCAAGCACTTAAATCTCATATTTTAAATCGTTTTTAATCGATTATTGCTGCCCTTTTAACATATTATTATTTTATTATGATTTATTAATAACTCAATTGTTTCTAAAATAAAAATTTCAAACCAAATATAGGGAACTGTACAGCTGTTGCAATTGGCGGCCAATTCTGGTCAGAACGCAATTCGAGCACAAACAAACGCAAACAACAGCAGCAGTAATAACAACATCAACAACAAGACAACCGTATCTAGTCAACCCACTCCTACATCGCTTATATTCAATTTATCTCAATTCCAATCAGGCTCTGGTCTGTTGATTTTAAACTCGGCGTCGACGGCGCACACGGCGAGTGCGCGACCGAACGAATCGCAGGCGATCGCAGCCCCACTTACCCTATTATACGGTCGACCCGCTAATAACGGCGAAAGCGCATCGCAAATTCCAGCCGTTGTTTGCTCGTCGGCCAACATTATTCGCGCTAATCTGCCCCATAAGCCTCTCGACTCCATAGCCAAAGCTGCCATCACTAATCATTCGATCGAAAATGTTAATAATAAGCTTAACGATAGTGATATTGTCAATGGAAACTGTATTAAACACGAACCAATTTTAAGTGAGAACAATAGTGAGAATAATATTGTCGATAATGAAGCCAACAAATTGAGCGTCAATGGAACGGATAAGTACTGCAATGAAAACTTTATTGAGGATAATAATAAAAACAACAATAATATCGTATCATTGGATTCCTCTTCGTTGAGTGCTATGCAAGAGTCAGGTAATTAGCATTTTTGATGCATTCATAAAGTTATGATAGAAACTGTATCGCAAATTCTTATCTCATATTTATGTTATGTTTCGTTTGTCTTAAATATTTTGAAAAGAAATGTTTTGACAATAATCAGAAACTTGAGTGCATTCTTTGCATTTGCAAAGGCAATATTTATCATGTCATCGTTGACAAAATAATTGCCTTATAAACCATTTTTTATGTTTTTTTTATATGATCTCTATGTTCGACTGCTTGCTTTGTCTCGTAAACTATTTATTTGTTTTTGTCTTAGATTTTAAAGATCAACTCGTATTAGTGTTCCAAAAATGAATAATTAGTGCGTAAAGAAAGTTCAATAGATATACATTTTCGTGGTAACAATTTTTTAATTAGACTTTCCTTACGCGTAAAAGTATGTTCTGATAAGATGTGGTTTGCGATCTTTTAATAACATTTGAACCAAAATTTTAAATAGCAAAAAACTTGTGAACTAATGATATTGGATTTGATAAATTGCCCAATAATTTGATTTGTTTTATTTTTTGGTAACAGTTTTATATATATTACGCATATTACATATGCAAACACTTTATGCAAAATGAAATTAAAACTAGAAAAGTTTGCATAAATGTTACAAATTTTCATTTCAGAGTCTTGCAGTATTAACGAAGAGTCGATGATAGTGAACAGCAATCCCTCGACTCCTGAGCGCTACAACAGTTCGCACCATCGATACGACAACTGCTCGGCAATGAATGGATTAAATGATCGGCAGAATGAGTGCGCCGTCGATTTGAACTGCAATCCAAGTCATTCCCACGTTACGCAACATTTGTCACTCTCTCATAATCACAACCTAAGTTACAATCATTTCTACAACAATAATAACAATAATAATCAGAATCACAGCAATTACAACGGCGGCGGCAATCTTCTCAACTACGACACCGACCCGAATGACCTCAATCCGATGGACTTTATCGAGAACGATATCGCCACCCCTGACGAGGCGCTCTTCAATCTGGACACGTTCGACATACTCGGCGATATCGACAACTTAGATGATCTCACGTCCAACTCGCGCATTTCGGTGGCCAATCTCAATCAGGCCAATCAGGCCAACAAACTGATTAAGTCGGAGCCGTCAAACAGCCTCTTCTCGAGTGCATCCGAATTTCGAGAAGCGGCGAACATAACAGATTACTCGCCCGAATGGTGCTATCCTGAAGGTTGTTATTACTCATTATTTCCAATTATTCTTATCGCGATCTTTACTTTTTATTTATATTTATTTGTCGAGGCTTTGCGTTCGTATAAATAGCAGTTAATTGCTTTTTCGTATGAGATGAGGCGTACATTTATAAGTTTCGCTACATCTTCATCGATACATTTTTGATAAGAGAAAAGTTAAATTAGCTAATAATATAGGTATGTCTAATATTATTCGTAACGAGCTTAGCGCTGAACGGCGTTGAATGGCGATGTTTGCGCGAAACCAGTTTTGGTTGAGCACATAAGTTGATTTCGATTTTTTGACGAGTTTCAAACTCGTTGCAGAGGTTTTTGAGCACGCGATCACATTTCTTGCTCTCACAACGTGAGTCACCCAATCATTTTTTTTGTGGTGTGCAAAGCATTTTTTTAATGTAATTGAACTGTTGTTGCGTTATTTCAAGTTAAAGTACGCGTAAAACTAGTTTGACCAATGATTTGCTGCCTAAAACTTTTTTTTATTGGTTATGACCATTTCGAGAGATATTTACAAAGTCTAAGAGTCGAACTAATTCTCACAACTTGTTGGGAGGAACTCACACGTCAAGTATTTGCGCTCGAAAATTATAATTAATATAATGCATTTGATTGTATAAGTTATTAGCATTTCAAGTCATTTGAAATTCTCATATTCCGCAAAACGCATTAATTCAAATACGTTTCATAAATGTTGCGGCTCTACAAGATTGACTCACCTCTTTAGCTCGTCTTATCTCTTCACACTTATAGTAAATGTGACGCTTTTATTTTATTTTGACATTTTTAACGTTTAGATTTTTATAAGATAGAAAGAATTGCAGTTTACTTGTTAACTAATTTGATAAATTAATATTTTGATGACCACAATGTGAGCGATAGATTGGGCGTCGCATAGATTAGCAAATATTTAAAGTAATGATTTTGATAAACTAATAAAGATTTTTTAGGTTAACAAATAAAACTAAAAATAGTTCATAACAATTAAGCAAATATTGTATTTG
>JAQIYA010000034.1:0-38737 GCA_034699355.1 Microtritia minima | reverse complement strand
AATTATATAAGATATAAGTTCTAATTTTGCAATTGGGTGTCAGACGTGTTCATTTATTACATCATTAATGTTTGAGTTGCGGTCATTTATATAATGTTTGTTTAAATAATACTTTATAACTATTTTTGTTTCTTAAATAAATTATATAATATCTCAAAATGTGTAAAAGCCTGAATTCTGAAGATTCTGAAGATGTTTTTACTGTATATAAATTTATTTATAATTTGCTATTAGAAAGTGTTGCCATTCACCGCTCAGACCCACGCTCAGCATATTTTAGGTGCCCGGAAATCACTCTCTAATATCGATCCTTTTCGCTAAAAGGTTTACCATCGCTATGTTTAAATCACTCAATAAGTATGTCGTTTAGCTTAAGCTTATATCTCACAGCTAAATATACTGTTAGCCTGACTCGAGAGTTATTTAACTTAATTAGTATTAATATTATGATTAATATTATCATTTTGCTCAAATTAAATTTAAATTTAATATAATTATAGTGTAATATAATTATTTTTAATAATTTATTAATTTGTTTTAAATTTAAATGTCTCATATAATTTTTACAAATGTTTGAAACTCTCTTTACAATAGAAACTTTCAATTCACAGTTTGAGAGTTTATCAAAAGTCAATTTAGAGGTACAACAAATTCTGTATTTAGGAGTCTATCAAATTAAGATTGATTTTTGGTGTAACGATCAAAAATAACTTACATGTTTAATGTTGATCGAGCTTCTTATTTCAACGTAAGACTTCCCACGCGATCAATTTAAGCTATATTTTTATTGCGACTTATTGGTGGCTCTTATTTTATAAATAAATTGAGAGAACTTAAGTTAAGTTAAGTTAAGTTACTGACAATATGCGATAATACAAAGTACAAGAGTATACAGAATAAAGTTAATATCGAGGCTCAGTAGGAATCGTTATTAGCTTAGATAAAGAAACGCGACTTAACATGTTGTGTACAATATGGATATTTAGTTTGGAGTCTATGAGTGCAACTTATGCTCATCAAAGCCAGGACTGGAATATAAACTAAAATTAGTAGCTTCACTAATTATAAAATGTAGGCGAGTCAGGCAACAGCAGTCACATCGAGACAAAGGGTGCGCTTAATGAACGATAGGCTTTGAAAGTGTTTTTTTGTATTATCTTTCGTCGACATACTTATAAAGAATGTTTAATAACAAGTTGATTAAACCATAAATTTTAAACAAAAAAAATGGCAATTCAAGAAAACATAAATTAAAATCGCAGCTTATTTGAAAAGGAGAGCGTTTTCCATACATATAGTGTGCTTTTTCTAATTAATCTTGTAATAGAAAGAAGACATCACATCACGTTTTGCATACAATGCGCGCTTTTAGGATGTATTGATATAATAAGGCACTAAAATAGTTACATTTTTAATGAAACGTCAGTTATCATCACAGAGATTGAGTGCAGAATCTAAAATTACTTTTGCGAATTGCGAACCGTTTCTGTTAACTATATCAACGTTATTCACTTATCAACAGTCAGGCAAAGATTATAACTTGTTTAGAATTTTAAATTAGCAATATTCATATTTATATCTATATTTATATATGATTATAGAAAGATAATTACAATATAATGATAAACGTCAACATTTAACTTGAAATGAATTATTAAAGATTGTTATTAAGATTCAATATTAAAGATTACTTGTGAAACACATGAGTGATGCGATCAAATATACCAAAACATGCTCTTAAGTTAATAAGAATTTTGCTTTAAGAAATTAACAATTGAATTAATGTGCACTGCATTTTTATGCTAATGTCAAGCATTTATTAAATTTTAAGTTACATTATTT
The DNA here is from genome assembly GCA_034699355.1 of Microtritia minima. Taxonomy (NCBI): domain Eukaryota; kingdom Metazoa; phylum Arthropoda; class Arachnida; order Sarcoptiformes; family Euphthiracaridae; genus Microtritia; species Microtritia minima. The sequence goes on along the minus strand of JAQIYA010000034.1, from coordinate 36,895 downwards.
GCTTTTCCACAGCTGATGCCTATAATTGAGTCGCCAATTATTGTTAAATTGTTTTAATTGCCAACATTTATTCAATTTTAATAGATGTCTAGACTTAATATGAAAAAGCAGGCAAATGGTGGGCCGAACGACATGCGAGAACGCAATCAAAGCAAACTACAATCGAGTCGTGTTGAGCTGCATAACAGCATTATAGACGACTACGTAATGCTATTTTGACAGCGAGTCCCTCACAAGCCTCACAAGTTTACGCTCGAAATGCTTGTTCAATGTTCTCCCACGAGATTTTTCATATAACAACGAGATCTGCAGGAAAATGATGGGCACGAGAGATACTATGCATCGAAGGCTTTGAAAGCAATTCGTCTCTAAACTATTCGCAATTGCATTCCATCAAAATTGGACACTTCAACAGATATATTACGATTATATTACGATTTCATCAAAAGCATAACAAATATATAACATGTTATTAAATATTATAGAAATCAGTAAAGATTGACCCCTTATTAACAAATTCTTAAGAAGCTTATTGTATAATTTCATTATTGAAATAAAGAATTAAGTCAATCGTATTGAAAATAGCTATGTCTTAATATCCCATAATTAACTGCAAATTTATTGATTTGCAAATAAATTATTAAAGGGAACACAAAATCATATAAAATTTTTTTATAAAGTTTGGTATAAAAAATTAAGATTTTTAATTTTAAAATTTACAACATACAGAGAAACCTTCATAAATTGCCACTGTATAAAATCACAACCTGTCTAATACACACAACACAACACTTTGGTCCCATCAATAGGGACTTATGTTAAACATAGAAATTAATTTCACGCCACACTAAAGAAAAAACAAAATTACAAAATATTATTCAATTCTTTCAATAAATAATTTTAATTTAAAAATGTCTCAATAATTAATATTATCGATACATTGTTTAACTTTTAATTGTTGTAAATCGAAAGATGAAATTATATAGCCTGTAACCCATAAAATAAACTATTTTTATATGAAAATTTTGCCTGTTTTTAAATATAAATTTTTATTTACTGATAACCTATGTATTAAATTTTAAACAAAAAAGTTGACTCATTAAGAATAATTATGATTCATTTAATGACGAACAAAAAATATGAATTATAATTAGCTCATTAAAATAAATAATTTTTGCATTATTCATATTTTTTTTGCTAAAATTTAATTTCAATTCAACTTATTATAATGTTTGTTAAATATGTTTTTATTTATACATGGGTTGGCAAATAATTTTTTACTACGTGAACTAAACATAATTATCCTTTCTTAGAATAAATATATTCTCATAATTTTTAAATATCAAATTTGATAAAATTAATAAACCATAAACACGTAGAATGCATTCTACACTCTACAATTGTTTGCTATTAATAAAATACAGTTTAAACTTTTATTTATATTTATATTTATATTTATATGTCTTTTTAGATTATAAAAATCTGACATAAGTAAAATCTGGAGTCCAAAAAGCTGACCTCTCAACCATAATTGATTTTAATATTTAACATTTCAATGATTCTGATTCCGATAAAAGAATTTAAAGATAATGTCTACTAAAGAGTCTCAGACTCTAACTCCAGAGTATATCATTCGACTTGGACTCTGTTTCTGACTCCAAAATTATTAAATCTCGTATTGTTTGCATAAAATTAAATTGATTTGCAAATACGAATTCGCATAACGTTATCTTTAGGCAAGTTTAAAATCATTAAAACTTATTTTAAATTAAATTTTATTTAAGGGTGGATTTCTAAAAAATTGTTCTTTAAATATTGACATTTTAAGAAAAAGTGTTGACATTTTTAATAATTTAATTATAATATACTCTGACTTAGACTTCTATAAGAATCAAAAACTCAAATTATTTCCAAACTAAAAAAAACTCCATATTATTTACTAGACTTGGGCTTAGACCCCAATAAAATACAGAGACTCAGACAAATACTTTAAATTTGGAGATGCTTTGAGACTCCAGACTATTGCAAAGTATAAGTGTCGGAGTTTATTTTAAACTCTAACTGATACAGAACTTAAAGGCCAACTTTGACAAATAATGCCCAAAAATCACTATTTTGGTGGTCACTTGTTTTCGAAGAATTTTATTTTCGATTACATAAAAGAGATAATATATTTTGCTTAAGTATTAATAATAAGTTATATTATATTATATTATAAAATGTTTTAAAAACTAATTTTTAAATTTATGTTAAATTTCATTTTCTTAAATTCGTGAAATTAAAAATTACAAAATAAATAAATAAAATAACTTAGTATTGGTAGTCATTTAAAAATAACTCTCAATAATTGAAAAACATAAATAATGTGATAACAATCGAAATAAGTTTCAACAATTCTATATATTTAGTCGCATTTACGATAAAAGGAAATCGCATTTTGCTCGCACTCATACAAAACATAGAATGAGTGTCTCGAATAAAGGAAAGCAATTGAAAGGAGAGATTATTTCCATGAGAAAACAATTTCAAATATTGCAAATGCGAATTCAATATGAAAAGTTCGTTCTGTGATTATTTGCTCGAGTTTTCATATGATAAACAATTTTGCCTCAAATTTCTATTATTCTTGACTATAAAAGTAAAAGACAAGTGATTTGAGTCTAAACTGATGTGAGCCCACGCTTTATACTGTCAATTGAAATGATTCACCAGATGTTTGCTTCAAACCATTTTCGCTTGTATTTCTTGTATTTCTGCTCAATTAATTCTTCGCTTCGGAGATTCAAAATTTTACAATATTTTTAGCGTTTATTTGATTGGGATTTTGTAAATAAAACGAAAAATAAAAGTTAATTCATTATTTGCATTACGCTTTCTTTCTGCTCACAACTAACGAGTGTAAAAAGTTTTTTCCCAAAATGATTGCGAGGCTGAAGAATACGCGCTTAATTTGAATTCAGTCCAAATCACCAGCTCTTTAGATTTAGACCTTTTGTTTGTTGATAAGATTTTTTGTTAATGCTATCTAATGCCATACGAGGGGATTATTAACTCGCTTTATAGCAGACACATTCAAAGGCTTCATTCAAGTAATGTACACTTTGAATGCATGAAACTTTTATTTAAGCGACACACTTGACAATAATAACATAATATGTACTCCAATTGTAGAGATTATGAGACGCTAGAAAAATGACTTTCGAAATTCAACGTACGATACTTGTAAAGTAATTATTGAAATATTGAGAATAATTATTAAATTGAGAGACGAGAGAGAGAGAGAGAGAGAGAGAGAGAGAGAGAGAGAGAGATTATTAATGTGATGCTTTATGAAAAGCTGATGCCTCTGAGTGTAAGAAAGAAAATAAATAAGTATTGAGAGAAGAAAAGATCTTTTTTGGTATTAAAAAGAATCCTAAATAAAGAGAGTTAAAAAGATCGGACTCAGACACAGACTCAGACTCAGTGCTTTGACACTAAATTCTTTACCTCTACAGAGCGCTAAAAAGGAAGTGGACACACATTTCCGGTCAGGAAATTTCTGCTAAGAGATGAGAATCTTTTGAGATGTCAAGTGAGCTGACAACACATATGCACAACAAATCCATATTACATGGAAGACATGCCCCTTACTGTTTAAATATGGCTTTCATATACAAAAACTGCAGACTGTTTTAAATTGTCGTCAATGGAATTGAGTTATGCTCTCTATCTTTCTGCAAGTTTTAGATTTTAAGTTTACTAAACTTCTTATTTAGGGCTTTATATGTTATTGTAAATATTGTCTTAATTTTCTGTTAAAAACCTTATTTTTTATAGCAATACTATATTTTATTTTATTAGTGATATCATAAAATATATATAATAAATTAATTTATATTATATAATTTTTAAGTTTTAGTTAAATTTAATATAGATTATAGAGAATTTTTTAGCGATATATATTTTAATTAATTTATTTTACTTTAGAATAATATTAAAAGAAAGTAAAAACTAAATTTATTTTAATTTGTTTTTTTTTCTTCAAATATTAAAAATTAACTTACATCATATTTAATTGATGAATTTAATTGTGTACTGCTTTATATAAATAGTTATTTTGTAGAAAATTTTAAATAATATATAATAAAATAAATTCAATCAAACTCAATAAACTCAATAATAAGTAAAATTAATTTAAAAATGTCATGCCATCAAACTCGTAAATTTAATTCTTAATTGTGTTGCAATTTGGAAATTTTATGATCAATGAAATATTCTGATCTATTGCTAATTAACGTAATAAATGTAATTGGTTTGACACAAACTCAATAACGATATGCTTATTATGCACAATCTAAATACGTAATCGACTAAACCTAGATTGTGAATAATGAAATTGGGTCGCAATGATAGTCCATATTAACCATGAGCTCATATTTTTCAAATTCATTCATATCTTTTGTATTAATCAGAATATAAATTATTTTGGTATCATAAGTGTGATCTGCACTCAATTTTTTTATTTAAATAAATTCTATTTATATTATCTATCTATTATAAGTGATTTTTAAATGACTTTCATTAAAGCTGTCTTATAGTTTTTTCATAGCTTATTATTAAGACACAGCATAAAAAATTAATATAATAGCATAATATAATTTTTATCTTATTTAAAATAAGCACAGATAAAAAATAAAAAATTCAAAATAAGCTGTATGTTTACAAAATTTAACAATCTTTGATGAAATTTAATTTTTAAAATGATAATGAATTTGAATAAATTTCGTTTTTGAATTAATTTATATATAATCTTGAATTTATATTTAATCAATACATGCATATTGAATAATGTATTGACATTATACCTTAAATAATTGCTAAAATTGATTTCAATTTGACATTTCCTTTTGCCCATCCTTTAAATTAAAAAGTTATTTAACCAGATTAAGTAAAACCATTAACCTTAAAATAGAACTTACTTAATTTTAACTTACATCAAGTCTAATCAACATTAAAATATATAATGAAATAGACATAATAAATGATTCTTAAATAAATTTGAGCCATAAAATTATATAAAGATCAAATTTTTAAGCAAAAATAAATAATTTATAAATATATATTCATTACAAAATTAAATTTAGAAACTAAGATACTTAATCTTTGTTAACTGTCTTACAACAAATATTCGTCTATTTTGTGAAATTCTGAATACAGTAAATTAAAAGAAGAATATGAAAGTAAATTAAATAATGAGCACAAGTTATTCAAAGAAATTTTAAAGCAGTTTATTAAAACAAAGTTTACCATTTTCCAAATTTTATTATATTAAATCGCATTTAATAAATTTTTATATTAAATGATGTCTACTTTTGTTACATTTTAACTCAACACAAAAAACTGTAAAATATGCAAAATTCAATAAAAACTTTTAATTAAATTAAATTAATTTTAATTTATTTATAATTACTATTACAGATTAAAATGAAGATAATAAATTTAACTTATAGTATATTATTTAATTTTAATTTAATAAAACTTTTGAATCTTTCTATACATTTATACAATATGTATGTTTAACTGATCGTATCTCTGATAAATGAAAGAAGAAAACAAATGTATACTCTTTAATACTTATGAAAAAAGCAAAAAGCAAGCAATAAAACATTTTTGATAAAATATGTATTCTTATGATATAAATTATAAGTAAGTATTGTTACGCGAATAATTAAAAACATAAGTGAATATATCTGAAAATTTGAAATAAGTCGCGAATAAAACATAAATATCAAAATCACTCGCATAATCAAAAATTGATGTCAGAAAAGATTTTCGCTTAAATCAATTTACTGAAAGAAACCATTTAATCAAAGCATTTCAAATAAGCTCATATTTACGTTAATTATAGCTTAATTTTTCAATTTTAATGCATTTAATAAACTTATTCTAAATTCATAATAATCGAAACAATTGTAATAATCATACCCGAAATAATGTGGTGTACGAGACGTGATTTCGATTAACAGCAATGATTTGGTTAATCGATAAATGCATTACATGTTGAAATTACAGAAAAGGAAGAAACTCTCGGATGACCTCATTGGCCCATAAATAGGTGCATGTTTTGGCGATACACTGCAAATATCTTTGTTTAATCTACACTTTTTAGAAAAGAAGTAATCAATTTAACAACAATTAGACAACAAAGAGTAGAGTACAGACGAATAAATTGTTAAGTGAAGATAGGAATGAGTGGGCGTCAAAGTCGACAAACAGCACAACATAAGTAAGAGTTTTCAGTACAATGTTAGCATTTCTTGCGCTAAACATAAGTTAGTTTTAATAATAACTTAGGCTTGAGTTAGACGTAAAACTTAGTCGTAACCTCCGTAAACGATCTCTGCCTTGGAGTTACTGCACGTCACCCACTCTACGGATAATAACAAAGAGACTGCGACATAGCTTTTCAATTCTGTGACTTCACTGTTAAAATGCTGTAAAAATATATGAAACCGAATTGCGTTTAAAGTTGATTAGTAGGTGTAAAGTGGGTGTAGGTGTGCCTATGACACAGTAAACCACATTCAATTATATCTTCGCATGTGTTTGTATTAACCTTCTTAGTATTAATATTCATCAAATCTGTTGAGAATATTTTTTTGCATAAATTTATTATTTGCATAAATTTTTTACTCTATCAACAAATGCAATATATTTAAAAATTATATCAATTTTGCACTGCAAATGATGTCAAATTAAGTCAAGAAATTTCAAAGTTGATAACAGATTGATTTTTTAAAAATTAATTTTATAGCTTATAAATATTAGTGCAGAATATTTACATTTAATGTATTTTGTGAGTTATAGCGTTTGTATTAAGAGCTTAAGATCATAATTTATTATTGTCTGCTTAATATAATGCAATAATATAAATGCTAATAAATCAGATATCTATTAAATAGACTACAAAAGCTCAAACCTATTATTGAGATGAACAGCTATCCGACTCTTTGACCCTTTTCTTGTTTAGTCTACGTTTGATCATTACTCTATGTATATTACTCTCTATATACGAGCCTTTATATGAAAAAATCATTTGAGCTCAGTCTAGAGCTGTGTTCGTCTCCATTTATGACATTACAAGTACATATTAAAAGTTATAAACTTGATTAAAAAATAGAACGAAAACATTATTGTAAATTCAATTCATTTATTGTAAATTTATGTATATATGGATTTATGTAAATTAATGTTGCTTTAAGAGGTATTATTTATTAAAAATTCACAAAAATTTTAATTATAAGTCATTTACTTAGAAAGCCTGTGAGCTAATCACTAACGCAATCAATTAATGTTTAAATTATGATATAAAACTTTCAACATTTAAACCACACAACGCTCGTATCTATTATTCTATGTAAATGAGTTATGCTTAGGTTGAACTTAGAATAGTCTGTATTAGTTTGGACTAACCTAAGCTTTAAGTTCAATTCAAGTGGCCTAAGCATACATGGTTAGGCTCGAGCTCAGCTCAGCTTAGATGCAATAAACAGCTATTTATATAAATTAAGTTAAGGATAAACTAAATTTTTAAGCTAATTCTGATCATTACTTATAATAATTATTTGTATTTAATAATTGTTATAATTTTAATTTAAGTATCACATTGTCTAGTGTTGATATTAGAGGGGGATATAATGCATGTCATTGAAATAAATTTTTTTTAGCTTTTATATTAAATATCTCGAAGGATTGGATAATTAGTAATCAAATTAAAAAATTTATAAATGCATATAATGAATATCCTAAAAAAATGCATAAATGCATATGTTTTTTATTTTTAAAACTTTAAAATTAAATTTATAGCTAACTTATAATTAAATTAGCCTATTTAAATAGATTTAATTGAATTTTACTTTAAATATTTTTCTTACAATTTTTCGTATTAGATTTATAATAATATAATATAAATCTAAGAAATTAAGACATTTTTAAAAATAATATTATATAATACATGTAGTATAAGAATATTGAAAGCATATTACATTTTAAGAAGCAAATTGCTATTTGTAGTAAACCATTGATGAACATGCATTGTAACGATGAATTTTTAAATTAAATATCAAAAGACTAAAATAGTTTATATGCTTATTCAACATATCACGCGTAATCCCACGTAATAATTTTTTTCTTTATCATGTAATTCCAACTTTATTGCATTTATTTCTGGAAAATAACATTTTAGTCAAAAAAACGAATTTTAAAATTTTTTAATTTTATAAAATTATTATTAATTGTCAAATAATTAGCGGTTAATTAATACATAATTTAATAAAAATAATAATCATTATTATTTAATTATTAAATAATAATTCATTAAAACTTATTGATCTCATAAATAGTTTGCAATAATTATCAATTCAGTATAATTAAAACAATTTTTATTTCACTAAACAAAATTCCCAAAATTATATAAACTATTTATTTAATGTATTTAAATTAACGCATTGTTTTTTAAATATGAATTATTTTAAAAACTTATATTTTTAGTTAAATGTAAAATTTACTCTTTAAAGAGTAAACTTATGTTTTCTTTCAATGCTTTTAACGTTCAAATATAACGTTTGCCTATTTATTACATTTAAATCCCTTTCAACACATGTTATATTTTTTATACAACACATTAGAACTGCATTAATATAAATATATATTCATCAAATTAATTAATCGTATTATTGCACTCAATTCAAAATACAAACACTATTACTTAATCGTTATTTGGCTTTAAATGTATTTCTGATTATTTAATTTATCATTTAGTTTATAATGTTATTTAAATCTCTTTAATGAATCTCTTATGTTTTTACCCAACTTTGTTAAATGCGATAAAAGATTTATATATTTTATTAAAGTATTGTTAACTATTTAACTAAAGTGTTGCCATAATAGCCATGTGTTCACATATGGAGTCGTCTTTAGTGGACAGTAATGACATAACGCTGGAGTGAGGTCTGCGATGTTATGCCGTTATAGATAGCAGTGATTACCTCTAAAGCAAGTCTACGAAAGTGAACGCAAACCGCATTTTTCGCAAGCATTGGCGACAATGAGTGACACTCAAAATGAATGCGCGACCAAAAAGATGAAGAGTGATGACAGCGAACGGATGGCCCAAACGGTGCACCGAAATGATGACATCTCGTTATCGATGTTCGCCTTCAAGCGAGTCCTCAACCAAAACAGTAACTCGAAAATGATTGTCATCGAAGCCGAACACCAGACGCAGACTGCGATTCTCGTTATGGAGAAGACAGCCATCAGTGAAGACAACGCGCGGCGAATGCTTAGCGAGACGAAGGGCGGCATGAAATGCGATTTCCATAATGACATTTATGGCACTTATGCGGCGTTCGTGTCGCCCGACTTGAACGCCATCAACACAACTATCATACATCCGGCCACTGATCAACACATTCGCAAGTATTCCTCGCAAAGCATTTACATAGCGCTCGAAACACCCGAAACATACGCCGCCATAACTGAGCCCCACATCGAGAGACAGCAGTTTTCTCTCGATTGGGTGCGAAATATTTTGGAGCACAAGTCGGAGAGCGATCGCATTGTGTTTGAGGACAGCGATCCAGAGCTGGGATTTGTGTTATTGCCAGACATGAAGTGGGACACCAAACAAGTGAGTAATCTTTATTTGGTAGCTGTGGTGCGAAAGGCGGGCATTCGATCGTTACGAGACCTGAGAAGCGAACACTTATCGCTTCTTCGCAACATTAAGACCAAAGGATGTGAAGTAATTTGCGAGAAGTACGGCATCGGATGTTCGAGTGTTCGCATTTACATTCACTATCAGCCATCCTATTATCACTTTCATGTGCACTTTACGGCACTCACTTACGAGAGCAGCAGTGCTTATGTCGAGCGCGCACATCTTATAGACACAGTCATCAATAATATAAGTTTATGCTCCGATTATTACCAAAAATCTACACTTGCTTTTCCTCTTAAACAAAATGATGCGCTCTATAGCGAGTTCACAAAAGCCGGTCTGATTCAGGCCTAATGCGTCAAATTTGACTGCCAAACCCATTACCGTATGTACAGTGCGCCGCATTTCGCGCCAAATAAATCATTTATATCCTAAACGTAAAAGCATTTACATAATCATCAATTTAGAGCGCAAACAAATGCGACGAAAGCAATGAAGTCGCAGATAGTGTTGACTACCTGTTAAATCTGAGAGCCATTAAATTTTCTCGACCACATTTCCTCTGCAGCACAATAGTCATGCTAAAGCCCATTGAGTTCATTTTGGCGCATATTTCATTGATATTGTTTTCTTTGATAACAATGAGATAGAGAAGACCATTAGGGCTTAGAAGGAGCGGAACCGTATGAGCGAGGAAGCGATCGATCACTTGTCTGCCCCCTAATCCTCCCGACCACGAGCTCTTTATCTCTCCGTTGCCAACCTTTCCGTTAATATCGAAACATCTTTTATTATAATGTCAATTCATAGAGGGATCACAGAAATTGTTTTGTTCGTTACGCCATAAACACCACTTACGTCTTCGCAATCGGTGGCCACATATGGAGGATTAAATATAAGCAAATCAACGCTTTGTTCTAATCGATGTTGAATTGCTTGCGCCAAATCTGTTATCACTAACTGTACCACTCCTTCAATGTTGTTCACTAAACAACATTTGCTCGCAGTTAACGCCGCCTTTCGATTGATGTCAGTCGCACTTCGAGACAAATCATGTATTAATGCTTTTAATTATAATATTAATCTACAATGCAATAGTAGTGCATATGAATCGTACAAATAGAGACACTTATTAGTGCCCAATGCTTTGGCCACTGACGTGATGACCGCTCCCGAACCCGTTCCGATTTCCACGCATATCAATGGCCTGCAAATTAATTTCTCATTTTTTAATTCTGACAAATTTAATTTCTATTTGAAAACAAATGTTGAGAATATAATCAAAATATAGTCTGAACGCTACGGAGCACTAAATAAAAATTAACATTATGTTTAGATTGTTAACGTTGTTGTGAATATAATGTTAGAGACAATAATCTCTTTTACAGAACTTATCATTAATATTCAATACAAACTATGCCTAAACTTAATTTATAATATATTAATTTTGATTTTTGAATCAAAATTTTCAAATGTATTAAATTAATGGATTTTGTAAATTAAAGATAATTTTTAAAGCATGAAAATAGTTTACTTAATTTGGTTAACAATGAGATGCAAATCATGTTGAATGGCATCGATCAACACGAAAGTGTCTTCCGATGGCTCGTAGACATCGTTGAAGTCATCCTTAAATATATGAACGGGAAAGTATGGCGTTTCCATCGCAACCTTTTTGCCAATTACTCATAAAATCGTTGTATTAATTAAGCTATTAATTATAATTTATTGATTTGATTGATTATAATATATTGAAATCAATATATTATATATTTGGGTAGCAATTAATGGTTTAAGTGCTGTCAAATAACACGTGAAAGTATTGAATGTTTTGATACGAAGTTTACGTATATATTAATGTTGTGCGCCATCAGATGTCACTTCTATTTCGATTCTGCGCTCATTTTGCAATTTAGTGTAATTCAAATAAAGTTTTTAATAAATTAGCTGTTAAGTGATTTAATAATTTCATAATAGATAATAAATTAGATCTGAAATTTATTTTGAAAAATGTGAGTTTGAATCTCTAATCTCTTGAAGCCGTAGTCCGAGTAACACGAGTTAATCATTCAAACAAAATCATTACAATTACAATTTATCTCATTTTTAATTTTTTTTGTAATTATTATTAAAAATGAGGCATTAAACAGACATTTGAAAACGTATAAAGCGGACACATATAACTTATTATACTGTAATGACAAAGATTTGAATAATAATAATTGTATTCAATTAGAATGCGATGCAAATGTATGCGAAACTAATGAATCACTGCTGTAATGATTCCGAAGTATACTTCACTAAAATAGTGCTCATATCAAGCACTTCAGGTAATGGTCGTCTCCGATAGTTGTAATTGCCTGATATGAACACAACGAGTAGAAAGTATACGAGTATAGCGATCGCAATAACGTTACACAAGAGGGTCTCTTTGGGCACATTCCAGCTCTGCTTCATTTCGATGTCTTCACTCACTTTCGTCGCGTTTCGCACAATCAGTCTCTCTGTTTGGTTATTAATTTCGCTTTCTTTCGCTTCGATTCTATTGTACAAAATTATTTGATTGGAAAATATAAAACAGTGGAATCGTCTTACAGATCGAATAGAAGTAATTTATCGCTAATACCAATAATAGCTGTGCCGCACGTGATCGCAAAAGTTGCTCTTCCCATATAACTATGCGATGGGATTAAAATGGTTTGCAATGCGATTACGAATGATGGAAATACGAATATTACAAAGCCTGAGAACCACTGAGTCGTTATCAATATGAGTGAGATGAGACCGAACCACGAATGGGTTGTACAGAAGTGGTTGAGTCGCATCGAGTTGACCGCTTGTATGGCGAAGTACGCGCCCACCAGAGCCACAGCCGATGTCACCAGTGTTAGCAAACCATGCATACAATTGAGTGCTCCGATTGAAAATCCACGAAATACTCGATGAGTTAGAATGCCTGTGTTTATTGGTTTATGATAATTGAGATTAATTGAAACGTACATCGATTTTTTCGACTCTTTCGAGAGTACCCTAACTTATCGATCACGACATGCCGATTATCTTTTAAAATACTGAATCTTTTATTTTGCATAATGCTTTGCATAATACATAAGTGCGAGTTATAAATGAGAAATTAGGGCAATAAAGCGTGTTTTTTATAAGTTTTGAATTTGAAAGTTGATGCGAAAAATTATTTATATGAAGGCATCAATTTAATGAAAAGTATCATAAAATATAAGATCAAATAGAAAGTTAGCTATCGTTAGCTAAAGTGTGAAAAGCTTAAATGATGTAATTATCTCAAACTCAAGCACTACAGCTTAAATGAAATTTCAAGCTTACTCTTAAACTCAGCGATAAAATATGAAACACAAAACTCAAACAAAAGCATATTAGTTTTAATTGAAACTCAAGCGCTTAATTGTGAGCTTATTTCACACGCATACTAATCAGTAAAAGTTAGTTTGAAAGGCTAACATACGTTTGTATGTCTTAATTTTTATCTTCAGCAAAATAAAAACCTTTATCTTTTAGCCTAAAATTAAAGCTAATCTTTTTTTGTTTTAGTTCAGCTAAAGGCTAAAAGCTATTGAGTTAAAATTGCTGACTCTAGTTTTTTGTCTTATGTTATTGAAATTATCTTACAATTCTTTGTTTAGTAAATAAAATGATTAAATATTTATAATTCTCTCACCGATTCCGAACTGACATAACGCCAAACTCATGAAAAAAATGTGAAAATTAAATTGAACGTTCGATTCCTGTCCTAATTTCCAGTCCAATCCATTCAAATAATTATAAATCCAAAAACAAACTCCGTATAAAATAAATACTATAATTAAAATAACATAGATATATAAATATGTATATTATTTAAACAAGTTTAGCAAATTTGAGAATCAAATTGTTAATAATGTTAATTATTAATTAATAATTGTTAATTAATGTTTCAATTATAATATTAATAATAATAACATAATTATTATTTATCTTCGCCTATTTTAAATAAAAGTATCATTTAATAAAAGTATATTTAGATTAAAGTCCAATAATCACTGCTGTGCTCGCGTACGGAGTGTCCATAAAAATAATAAATTCATTATTTAGTCGTTTATCAATTACATAAAATATTTTGTAATACTTTAACAAACTTTAATACTCCTGTTTTAAGGCAGCAGTAAATAGAGATTAAAGCATTGCTTAAATTTTATAAATAGAATTTCGGATAATATTTTACTAAATTTTCAAGATTTTCATGAAAAAATTTCGGTAAAATGTTCACTTATAAACTTATAACTTATTTGCAATTTTCGACAATAGACTGATCGCTTTAAACAAACTCATTTCCACTTAATAGCTAATAAAGTTATCTTTCTTGTGGTAATAGAGTCGTGTCGCCATCGATTGGCTAACAATTTACTTCATTCTAATCAATATTTTATTCTTTGAAATCAAAATTTTACAGAAATTATTAAATTTTGGAAATTAACTTTTTAAACAAAATTTAAAGTAAATTAATAATTTAATAATTTACTTTAAATTAATTGCTTTCTCTCGTGAAGAACAATTTTAAGATTTATGTAAGAAGTATGATATTCAATAGTTAATTATCGTGGTGTTTAAAAATTCATTGACGGATATTTAATGGAAAATTTTTATAATTTTATTACTAATTAAATTCAAAATAATTGAGTTTAATTTAATCAAAATTTTTAATTCAAATAATTTATGAAATATTTCTGTGACTACTAAATCTTGTTTATAGACTAAATATATTTATAACATTTAATTACTAATGTCCTCAATTCATTCAATAGTCTGTTATAACTAATTAACTTATTTAATAAAATCAAAATATAATTACAAACTAATATCAGCACGAATACGATGCAAATTAAAAATACAACGCTGTCCGACGACCACATCTCCACTTCGTCCAACTTTATTGAACTTAAACTTCTTTTCTCATCCAAACCATTATCAGATAAAATGCTAGATTCACTTTTAGATTCACTTATAGATCCAACTGTTTAAGTAAAATAAGTTATTATGATTTAGCGCTCAAATGCTTTTCAAAATAAAAGTTTTTGCGTAAACATAGAAATATATAAATTTCATAAAATTAGAATAATTTCTCTCATTAATGAGACATTGAAATAAACCATTAAACTAATGCATTCAAATTAAAATGAAAACCTGAAGAACTTTTAAAGTCTGGCTTCGATTCAGTTTTTATTTTTTCTGTCGATGTTTTCTTCTTATCAATATTAGAGTCAATGATCGCACTCTCTTTCACCGATTTCTTGTCATTAACGCTATTTTGCTCCGTTGTGTCGTCAGTCGTAGCGACACTTTGTCTTTCCCTCAACTGATTGTCGTTTCTGTTGGCGAACACTGGAGTGGCGATCATTTTAATGATCTTCTCGTAAAACGGAATACTTTTGCTTTCATTTTTGTCATCGCTTTGGCTGTCATTCGCGGTCGCGTTCGCGATCTCAGTCCGACTCTCGATCGGTGTTTCACTTTTCTTCACACTATCGTCCTCTTTATCCATCGATCATTTTGTTTATATCTTTCAAATTAATATTAAATTCTATTTAAATACATATTTCTATTTTATATTTGGCGCGCAATAGATATACGGATTAATAGCGCGTTCTCTCTCTCGTCCAATCATTTTCGTAGTTTGCAATCGAATATCACTCACAAATGAAGTCTCGCTATAAAATGCGATACGAGTGTTGAAACGCTTGCGCTCACAAACGACATGGAATGACGTCATTTATGATTAAAATGTCAGTATTGATGAGCTATCGATGTCTGTGTTGTCGTGTGTTTGAAATCACATTCACATCTCATTAAATGCATTCAAAATTAACGCAACATTTAATGTTTTGAATTAAATCACATTTAGAATCACATTCATAATCGTTTATTATTAGTCAAATGACTCTTGGATTGAGTAAATTGAATGATTCGAAGATTATAAGCGTTGACAGCAGTGAAGCAAAAAAGAAGAAAAGAAAATTTGATGAACTAATGAGCGAAAGACAGTTCACGACTAATTGCGGACAAAAACATCACTTAAGTGTAAACAATGAGAGGTATGACAGCTATTGTTGATTCAATTATGACTATAACTAAATCGATGTTTAATTCGTATATCGATATATCGCGTACTCAATGCTTGTCTCGACTAATTGTGATTTAAAAAGTGAATCGCATTTAATTTTAAATTGAGACGAATAGGCGTCACTCTATTGCGAGCCAAACATTTCTTCAAAAGCAATCAAATATCAGAAATTGAAAGCGAAGAGTCATTAGATTTGCAAACATAGCACGCGTTGCGCATAGAAATAATGCGAAGTCGAAGACTAATAAATAATATTAATTAAATGTTTGACCGATTATTTAGGCATCACAACGACTCGCTTGAAAGTCCGCCGAAAAGGTCGCGATATTTACTGCAGGAAAATGATTCGAATCGCAATTCAGGTATTAATTATATTTTCATTATTATGTGTTTTAATTGATTATTCTATTTATTTAATTATTATTATTTTCTATTCAGCAAATTCGAGTACGTTTTCTGTGAAAGCGAATAAGTTTTTTGCTAACATTCAAAGTATATTTCGACGCCCAAAACCTTCGCAATACGTTTCTAATCAAAGTGCGGACACATTGAGTCCATTTTCAAATACCAGCACTTCTCGAACTTGTGTCGAATTGACTGAACGTACAAATCCTAATCACATCATTAATTCAGACAAGACATCAATAGATTCGCCCAATAAGTCAAATGTGTTGAAATCGCAAGTGAATTATCAAATGTCTACAATTAACGACAAAAACGATTCCTTTGACGATTGTTTGAGTTATAAAAATTCTACTTTAGTAATGAATACGAGTCGCGCCTTATCTGAGAGTATATCATCTCAAGCGTCAAATTTAGATGTTAAGCCAAAGTTAAAAAGAAAAGATAAGTTTCAATTAAGATTTAATAAAGATAAAGAAAAGTACAGAATGTTAATTAACAGTCATCTAAGCAATCAAAACACACCCACAACTACTAAATCTTATCTAAATATGAATCGTAAACAAACTCTCATTAATTTAACTTTATTCGACGCCAAAAGACAGACACCATTACGTAAAGATGAGCCTTATGTAGGTTTCAATTCATCAAATAACTCATTAACTCCTGCTGTTAAAAGTGAAATATTAGATAATACCGCTAAAGTGAGTTTAATCGATAGGATTAGAAATTCGGGAATAAATTCGAATTGTGTAAAATCAGTACAAGACATCAAGAATATCGGAACGCCATTAAATGGTCAATATTTTCCAGCATTTCTATTCACACCAAAATTGCCGCAAACAAATGTGAAAACTTCGTTCGAGATCGTCAAACCTCCCGAAAGCAGTGATAAATTTAAAGATTTGATTAAAAATAAAAACAAATTATTAGATGAAAACTTTACAAAAGATATGCGAAACTCATTATTTCAAGTTACACAAAGTTACGACAAAAAGGAATCCGAATGCATAAATAAATATAATCAGTTTAGAAATAAACGACAAGAAGATAACGAAAAGTTGTGCGGCCATATAAAGTCACCAATTGTTAGAAGCGAACTCGTACCCTATTTTCCATTTTATCCGCTCGAAAATGTTGAAGAAGAGGAGGAAGAAGAAGATGAAATGGAAGATGAAGAGGAGGAGGAAGAAGACGAGAAGGCTATTTCAGATCTACCCATTCTTACCCAAGAAATGGAGAGAATGATAGACGAGGCTCTTAGGCCTACTCCGCCAAATCAAGTTTTGGCTTTTTTGGAAGCTTTTTCGATAACAATTACTCGCAAAGACATGGAAACGCTTTCCGGTCTGAATTGGCTTAACGATGAAGTGAGCAATTAATAATTGCTATTATTTATTATTTAATATTTAAATTCTGTTTTGTTTATTTTAGATTATCAATTATTATATGTCACTCATCGTTGAGAGGAGCAAAAACGACAATTTTTCTTCCGCCTATGCCTTCAACACGTTTTTTTATCCTAAGTTAAGAGAAGGCGGACATAAAGTACTTAAACGATGGACGAGAAAAGTTGATATTTTTGCGTTCGATTATATTTTCGTGCCCATCCATCTCGGAGTTCACTGGTGTCTAGCCGTACGTTTTTTATATTCATTTCATACTGTATTAATATTAATTTTTTTAGTCAGTAATGTTTAAATAGTTATCAAAGTTAGTCTATAATACAATTCGTTTTTACTGTAATTACAATAATTTTAAAAGTTTATCAAATGATGCCACTGAACAGGTGATCAATTTCACGCATAAAAAGATAGAATATTACGACTCGATGGGAGGCAATAATAATGAATGTTTACAAGCACTGAGAGCTTATATACAGGAAGAAAGTGTCGATAAAAAGAAGAGCGAGTATGATATGTCTGACTGGACATTACTGAACGTAAAGGTTAGTCTAGTTTGTATGCTTTTAAGTATGCAGTATAGCAATAATTGATTGCATTCACTGCATGTAAGCTGACTTCGTTTTATTATTATTTCATTAGAATATTCCTCAGCAATTGAATGGCAGCGATTGTGGAATGTTTACCTGCAAGTATGCCGAATATATCTCTAGAAACTCGAAACTCAATTTTTCGCAGGTATTAATTAGCATTTTTGATCGATTTATTTTGAATTTCGATTAATTATCGATTAATTTGTGCTTAAATAATATTTTATAGATAAATATGCCATACTTTCGACGGCGAATGGTTTATGAAATATTAACAAAGAGGTTATTATAACGAATTGGTATATAATATCATTTATTTTATATTAATATGAAAAAGATAATTATCGTTAACTTACATATTTGGGCACTCATTGCTAGAACATCGAGTAATTATTATAATTATTAGTTTGTTGAATACAGTTTTGTAACTTACCATAACATGTCATATTTTCATGATTAGTATTAATTCTAACATAAATTTGATGTTTTAAAAAGCATTTTACATTTTTTTTGTCTCATTATTGTTGATTTGGAAAACATTTACACACATCTGAACAAATAAATCTATATTCTTGTTCTGCTATTATTTTCATTTATTAATATTACTGATAGATAATAATGAAGTAATTGCTCGCTGATATAACTCGAGCCGAACGAACAAAACGGTTGAAAGTAAGTTTTGCACGAACAGCTCAAGTTAGTAGACGAGCCTTTTAAGTAATTTTGTCGGCAATTTTTTTACACAATATGATGTTTTTATATAATGATGTCGCGTAATCAACTCATATCAAGTCATATCCAACTTTAGCTGATGTCAGAATACGGCAATTAATTCGCTTCCCCTGTAAAGTAATGTTTTCCTTAATGGATATGCGCATTAAAAATAGTTGCTTTTCAGGATCACAATGAAAATCGCAAATTTTTTGCTATTTTAAAAACTTGATTTAAAGGTGACACTGAAAAAAATTATGAAATAAATATAAATTAATAAAAGAGTAGTTGAGCACAGGTTAGCGTCAAAGACGAGCAAAAGTGTCGCACACATCACAATCGCAGCACACAATGCATCGTAAGATTGGTTTACCTGTTTTGTCTGCATTGACTGCTTTACTCTATTCAATATCGCTTGATATGAGTTGGTGTGCAAATTGCAATACAGTATCGAACGGGGCCTGCAATGGGGGGGTCGTTAGGGCGTGCCGTGCGGTGTGGGGTATGTGTGTGTGCATGAAGTCGATGCCGCACGCGACTCAAACATCATACTTGCCAATAGGTTGGCCTCCTTTGCCGGCTTCGCTGCCACACCCCGAATGCACTTTATGTCCTGAATGTGTCGACAACGTCCAACTTTATCAGTATCTTCCTGTTAAGCTCATGCCTTTACTAAACAATTCATGTGCATGTCTGCACATAATGAACACAGTACTGCACACTTCCATGCCATGCATAGCGTCGCCAACATATCAGACATTTCTTTTGCGGTTCATCACCAAAAAGCGATCGTTTCGTCTAAACAATGCGCACATGTGTTCTATATATTTTGATTAGAAATGAGCGGCAGGTGTACCACTTGACACCTGTCATGTCATCAAAACAGATATAATCCAACGATGTTAGCATAGGTTATGGTGAACAACATTTACTTGATTGGCGGTGCGCATACAAACATCATCTTCGATTGCTGCCCATCTTTTGGGCAAACTTTTCGAAAACTATAAACGTTTGACTTGAAAGAGATAACAAACTGAAACTTAATATACTCTAACTTATACGAGCAATTTTAAGATAAGGTAATTGAAAAGTTAATAACTTTTACGTGTGCTGTACAAGTCAAACAAATGCCTATACTTTGATCGTAATTCTGCACATAAAAGTTTAATTAACGTTTAGAGTGAAAAACTATATAAGCATTTTATAATTGGATCATTTGAGAGCATAGGGTTTGCTGTACTGTTCTGTTGTGTGAAACAGTTGAGCTTATTTTAAAGTGTATTGATTGTGGAGGTGCTGAACATGACAATATTACACTCATGTCTAATAACATATCTAATAAAAATCCCTGTTTAGAATAGGTTTGAGGGTGTGGTTCATTTCACGGATTAAGACTATTTATATAATATAACAGCATTAAAGGGAGCAAAGCGTGGAAATATTGGGAGAATATTTTGTTCTTACATAATGTGATTGATTTGGTTTGACTTTAATGGTTCCACCCTTTGATGCTATTCGATGTATCAAACAGTAATGCTCGACAAACAATTTATGTACGACAAGCACTATTTTGCTAATGAAAGACTAATATGTTTTCATAATTATTATGCGTTTATTTGTGTGTACGTATCGGCGATGTTAACTAATGTATGCTTTTAAAAATTCAATTTTCTTGACTAATGCATTCTTTTGGCTGATATCTAATTTATATCATATTAATATTTCTAATATCTTTATAATATATTATTTTTACCATAATGTAAGTAATAAAAAATAAAATACAAAAAAATTACTAGAATAAAACTAAAACAAATTCTAATATACTGTGCATATAAAGAATTAAAATAAATTAAAAGCAAATGCTTTAAATCCAATTTAATACAATTTAATTATAAATATTAAAAATATATGATATGATATAAATTTATGCAGCAATGATTTTGAGAAAAATTGATTAAAAATATTAAGTTTAAATTTCAAAAAATAATTGAATCAATTTTCAAATACCATCAATTATTTTTTTGATAAAACGTGGAATATTACTAAATCTATTTATTATATTACAAATAAAATAAATTTTCAACATTCTATAAATGGGATATTTTTTGCGAATTGAAGCGTAGGGTAAAAGAAAGCATATATTATTAATAAAGAATTTACTATTTATCACAAGTTGTCATATTTAGTACTCCACCTGAAATTTTCAACTTTTATCTAATATTCGCTTCTAATCGCGACTTAAATGATGAGATACTCGTATAGACTTTATCATATTATTGCTTGCGCTTAGTTTTTAGGGTCAAGTCATATCATTAATATGAATATCATGAATTGTCATTTAAGAAACTTATATAAAGATAGTAAAGATGGTATGCGTTAATGTGGTTAAGAGTGTGTCATTTTTTAAGAAATGCGTAATTTTATTAATATTAAGAAGATAGTAATTTATTCATAATTGATTCATATATGCTGCCCATAATAATTAATATATTGTTAATGTAAAGTTAGTGAAATGAACATTTTTCAATCAGTGAAACTCAGTGTTTAGTCAATCGATAACTCAATGCAAAAAATTAGATAAAAATCATATCTCTGTGGACAATGAAATGACTTGATTGTTGGCCATAACATTAGGTTTAATCGTTTATATTATATTAACATCAATATATTTAAATTCTGTTTAGATGTTTAATTTGCAATTTGTTAAATTGAGAAAATTGTGTGCAAATTGAAAAAAAAGTACAAATACCTAAAATTCATAAATTAAAAATTTTAATTAATTAACAATTAATTGAAATAATTAAAATTATATAATTTTTAATGAGTAATTTTCTGAAATGTGTAAAAACTAAACTATTCGTTGAAAATAAAAATATATAAACAATTTTCAATAAAATGTAAATTAATAATAAGTTAAGCAAAGAAAATTTTTATGTTAAGTGTTTATAATACTGTATATATTATATTGTATTTAATATAAAATAATATGATAATTATAACTAACTAAATATATTATTTAAACGTTGATTTAAATTATTAATTATAAAGATATATAATAATTGAAAAATCTGAAAATACTTACTAAGTGTTTATTTTCTCAAACCAACATTTTGCAAATTAATCTCTAAACCCATGTGTTTTACTTTAGATATGTAACGGATATCATAACCATTCAATCGACACTTTGACTATAACTGCAAAATACAAGAAAACGAACTCATTTGAAGCAAAGCACAAGTTCAGAGGTTTATATATCAATAGATAAACCTATCAAGAGAGCGGTACCATATATTGTCTTATCTGTTAGAGTTATGAAGTACTTCTGTAAATATTGCTGTAATTCTTGCAGTTTAGCTTATTTTAGAGACAATTAGCAGAAGAAGTTATGACCAATTATTTTTTATGTAAACACTTGTTTGCCATTTTCTTTCATTTCAAATAAATTACTGCTCTTTATGTCGGATTTCAATACTTCTCATTTTTTGAATGCCTTAATTATTAAGTTTTATTGAAATGATTAAATATAAAGAAAAATTAAATATTTAATTCTTAAATATAATCTTCAAATTTAGAGCGTTAACTGTAAAATTCAATGCCTTTTTAGTAAATTAGTTTATTCACTAATAATTGTAAATACATAACACTTGTGTACACCTGTTTTTTAACCACGATTTTGATAACATTTCATTATTGGTTTGCATTAAAGTAAAGAATAAAATTTGCTTTTTTTGTCATGTTTGAACGTCATGACAAAAATCATAATTGCTATACAATATATTCTGATTAAACGATGAATAATTTTATTGTGTATTTATAATTTTACTTTTTAAAATTAAATATTAAATCTAATCAATTTAATTAATAGACTTGTCTGATAATTATAAAATGCTAACATGTGCTCGTTTTTAGTAATTAAATAGTTGTATAAGTAACTAATTTTATATATTTAAAAATTGTCTTTAATTTTTATAACTTGGGTAAAATTATTATCTATTTAATATTATATTTTTGGTGATCCTGTTTAAAGATGTTTTTATCATCACAAAAATACAGGAATTGTTTTAACAAAACATCTGTTATTGTCACTTGAACTAAGTTCCATAAGGTTTCAATGATAGTATTAAATATATGATACCGGCTTTAATAATTGCAGATCATTGTGATAATTTAGATTGTACTTAATTTTTAATTAAAATTGATAATTAATTATTAAACATCTACATGACTATATAGTTTTAATTAACTAGACTTTTAATATTAATTATTTAAATAAATAATAAATTGAAAATTTGAAATTCTTAAAAATTTAATAAAAGCGTATATTATTGGTTAAAATAATCGTCAACATCATCGATATCATGTTCACCTCTTGTAATTAAATTAATTCAATTTTTATTATTTTTTGTGTTATCATTAGAGACCGAAATTTTACATATTAAAAATATTTTATCGAAGAAAGATAGACACGAAATGTTTTGTTTGCAATTGTTTCACTAAGTCTAAAGTCTTTTGGTAACATTTATAAATGTATATTTGAAGTATAAATGCATTAAAAAAATAATTTTTTATGTAATTAAATAATATTTAATATTATTATATATTTAAATATAAAACAAAATAAATATTTTAATTTAATGTAAAAATACTGTGTTAAATGCAAGTATAATATCAAATTAAATATAAAAGTTATGAAATTTGATTCTCTAATCAGTAATTTATATAAAATCATTAATACAGTTAATACATACATAAAACAAGTGATAAATACATACAAAAGTTATATTTTAACATTTCTTATATTTTAATGCAATCGAAAAGATTTATCTATTTGATTGTTTAAAAATTGCAAGCTTAACAATGTATTACAGCCCACTGCCATTATAATCAACACCTCTTTATAATCAACGTATTCCCACATACAATTAAGTTGATTATAATGACAGTCAAATGTAAAATAATAATTGAGTGTCTATTATTAATGTAAAATTACATTTCTCTACTGCTTCTAACATTGTCGAGAGCTAATACATGGATTTGAGATGTTAAACGTCTGTTCGTCATTCAGTCACTCAATAAAGAAAATGGGTATTCATTTATGTCTCAAAAGATGTTCGATAAGTTGAAAAAGTTGGCCAAATATAAATTGAAATATCCTAAATTTAATTTTCATTAATAAAATTCTTTTTATTTATAGAAAAAGTTAAATTTATGAAAAATTTATAATGTTTACTATGGATAAGTTCGTATTTACATGCATGCGAATTATGCATTGGTTGGGCATTACTGCAAATTAAGGAATATGTGTGAAGTTAACAAAGCAAACAGAGTGTACAGTTTTGTAAGAATAATTGTACAAAAATGTTAGAGTTTAGCTTCAATAGGATTGGATCAAAAATTTTAATCCGAAATTTAAAGCTCATGAAAAATTACACTTTATTAAAAGTGGTTTAATTATTAAAATTAAGATAATTGTTATTATTAGAAGTCAGTAAATTGTCAACTTAGGACCAATTCATTTCAGTTATATATCATTAGATTCTAAGATAAAATTATGATATTGAGATTACTGTGCTATGATTTTATTTCAATATGTTTATCAGGGCTGTCGTAATTCGGGAATTCCAGAATTTATGTTTTGCAAGATAAGATCGGGAATCAATATCTATTTAACTAATCGTGTGTAAATAACTAAATTAACAAATTTTGATGTGCCTGAAATTACTCGATTTGACAATTTTTAAATTTTTTTGCCAGATTTTGCACATTTTATAAAGTTGTTTATGAATTTTTGTAATAAATATTTTTACCAAACATGAATTTTAGTTTATTGATTTTGTTCCTCTGCATTAGGTATTTGTAAAATAATTAATATTTGCAAAATTTGTGAACTGAAGATAAAATTTACTAAAATACATGAATTTCATTTTGAATAACTGAACATTTTAATTCTAAATCTCACATCAAAAACAAAGATTTAATAAAATAAGAAACAAACATTACTTCGTTCAATAATAATGTATAAATGTATTAATTATAATAATTTTTTGAATTAAATATTATTATTTTGTAATAATTATATTATGTATACATATTTATTAAAACCCTTACAGTGCCCGAATTAAGCCATTATTAATCTCCCGTTGCCCTCCCATATTGGGTTACATTGCTTCCCGAATTTCGACATCTCTGATCGATCATATAATCATTGATTACACGATTTAAAAAATATTAGTTTGTTAATTACATCAACAAATAAGTTGAATTGTGAAAGTTCTTCAATTATAAATGTTTAATATATTTTGGTGTTTTAAAAGTGTTATTTAAAGATAAAAGTGAAGCGGATTAATGTAAAATTTTCTTAACAGAAATTGTTAACAATCTTATTAACACATTTGAAATTTTATTTTAAAATTATTTTCTAGTTTTTTTTTATTTAAACCAATGTTTATTTTTACTCGTGTAAACTGTAAGCTCAATAAGCACCAGAATTTATCCTATTTGACTATTAAATGTCTATAATGATTATTTTAAGGACATTTTCATAAATTATGGATGCATTGATGCATATATTCATGATTATATTTAGAAATTTGTGACTTTAGGTATTTTGCAGAAAATAAACAGAAAAGAAAGTAAAATTGTAAGAAACTTTAAATCAACTGAATTTATACCAAATGAAAATACAAAATTATAGATTTTATAAAAATCTTATGTTGAAAATAATTTTAATTAATAAAACAGTTTTAAAAATTCTTTGTAAAGAAACTTTTTAATATTAAAGTAAATTAAACAAATTATCAATTTTCAAAATTGAAATTTGCGCCAAATGTTTCATAAAAACATTTCTCAACTTTTAAAATAATACTACAATACAGACAGACAATGGTCAACAATTTACAATAAATAACTTAATAATATAGTGAAACTATAATATAGTGAATTATGTGTAATTATGGACTTAACAAATAAATTTTAAATGATTATTATAATTAATGTTTGTAATTATTTATGTTTTTATTTGTCTGTTTATGAATGATAATCATAATTATTATTGCAAAGCTTAGTCGTTAACAATGTGTATGTACTGATTATGTTACGCTCTCTATCGTTGCAATTCTCATGTATTCAATTTTACAATTAGAGTATAACTTGTATAAACTTTAATTAATATCACTTATTTTAGTATTTAACTGTTTAGCATAAACTAATTACAGAATTATATTATTCTTTTTGTTAGATATATTTTGAAAACTATTTCAAATTTATCATAAACCAAGTTATTTGTTTAATATTCAAATAATATCAAACGTTAAAAAATTTGCGCACATCTGTCAGACATTTAATAACAGTGTTTCGAAGTGCTAAAGTGCTAAGCATTACAATTAATTATTTTAATTTAATTGTTTGCAATAATTTCCAACAATTATTGTAGTCTTATTCTCACTTTTGGCAACAATTAAGCCAAATATGCGCCCAATCCGTAATACATTTTCATTGCAAATGTGGCGCTTCGGCGAGTCCTTGACATGCATTGGCTGAGTGGCAACATTGGCAGCATTGGGACACAAATACGTAACGATGAGATAAGATATGCCGTTGTGTGCGCCACACAGTGAGCCACACTGTACGCCACTCTCGACACAACAGCGCAACACCACATTCACCACAACACAACACATACCCAACTCATACCAACTCATTCCCAACACTCGTCCATACATTTCTGCATACGCTATGAGTCATTCAAATGTTTAGCTATTTTGTAATGCTTTCGTAAATAAATACTAAATACTTAACACATTTAAAACATTTAAAACGCTTTAAACGCTTATTTACAAACAGACAAACATTTTTTGTTGACTAATATTTCGATAGCAATAAAGTAAAGTGAAATCAGTTGAATGAGTGATAATGAAGTCAATGATAGCGTTCCGACTCTTCATATCGACCCTGTTTTTGTTGGTCTGTGTGTTGCAGAAGTTGGCGAACCTGGTGTGCGGCCAGTCGTCGGAGCAGTGGTCGCGCCAGCGATGCGGTCCGCTCTTGTCATACGCTGTCTATTTGATTGCCGTAGTGTTCACGTCCGCCGAAAACGACTTGAAATACCTGATCGACGACACGAGCGCTGAACAGCTCTCCTCTATTATTCGTTTCACTCCAGAATCGCTTGATTTTCATCAGCAGTGAGTTATTTATAAGATATTTATATATATCAATGATTTGCTGCTGTGTTGGCATTAATTCAAAACAAACGCTAATTAGTATATGCTTTGATGTGCAGCTCAATCGGTATACCATTCGTTGAACGCGTTTCAGTGGAGAACTTGCAAAACGATAACAGCATTCAAATGCTGTCCATATCGGGAAATACGGTTCACTTTCACTGTTCATTTTTCGAGGATAAGGTAATCAATTTGATGACTGTTTGTCTGCTCTCTAATCAGTAATTTGAAACATCGCTCTTTAGCTAATCAGTCCTCGAGGCAACACGTCTTTCGAAGTGGTATTCCTCGCCCGACACGAGGGACCCGTCAATAACACGCTTTACATTCACACGTCGTTGGGCTCATTCAAGTACGGCGTGTCCGCCATCGGAGTGTCCAATCCTTTCCGATTGCGACCATTCATCGGCGCTAAAGTGCCTATTAATTCCTCGTACGCGCCACTCATTCATATTTATAATCCACACGCGTCTACGCTACAGGTTAAGCATTTGATTATGCATTTAATTCGTTTAATGTTATGCTGTTATGCTTTTTTGTTAAATTGAAATAATTTAAAATATAATTCTGTAAATAACACAACTTGTAATAACAATTGAATTGGTAATACAAAAAATTTATTAACAATACTATAATTTAAAAATATTAACTAAACATTGTCTATACTGTAGTTAACCGAAATGTATACAACTGGCGGTGGTTTGCAGTTAGAGTTACCATCGGGTGAATCAGAGGGAGACAAAGAGATGTGGCAAATTCCTCCCTACGAGACAAAGACCATAATGCGCGCCAATTTTTCAGCTAACAGTGAAAAAAATCATACGGCATACATCAGGATTAAGACGAACAGTAGTGATCAGCATTTTGTTATACTGCCAGTCGAAGTGGAAGTGTCGTCCGCACCAGGAATTTATTCGCCAATTGATTTAATAGACTTCGGTGTTATGCGATGCGAAGACGAGCCGAGGACTGTTTCCATCCAATTATTAAATTCGGGCTCAAAGCTCATACAAATACAGAAAGTGATAGCGACTCCTGTCAACGACGCGCTCGATATTGAGTTCAGTTCGCCCATTAAAGTATTGCCAAACGTATTGCAAGCCATCGATATCGCTAAAGTGACGCTTTTTCCCAAAAAAATAATTAAGTGCGCCAAACAATGCAGAGGGAAAATTGTGGTTAAATCAAAGAATAATCAATACAAGTTAACCATACCATATAGGGTGGAACTGCTTCAAGGGTATGTCTTATTTAACTATTATTTCGCATTTTGTTTACCTTCAAAATTTTGCTTATCTAAGTCAGTGTCAATCGTTTTTAACTCGCATTGAGTTTTTTGTGGACCACTAATAGAATTAAGTCCTGATCTGTTGACATATATCTTATGCAATGATTAATGAATTATAGTTATTTTAAATATTAATTTTTAAATTATAAGGAGTTATTACTAATAATAATTACTAAGAACTTATTAGTTGTGATTTATAAATCACAACTATAGCGGAAGTCTTAATTGCTCTCAGAATATGAAATAACATTAATTTTTAGCTTTATCTTCAAAGAAATTATTTTCATGTTACATATATAATATCAATTTATACAGAAAATGATTTTTACGAGTACATTATTAACTTATATTTAGGAGCTCAACGATTTCGGTCATTAATATTAAATGTTATTTATTATTAAATTCAACTCGAATTTTGTTGACTCGTTACACGTTTGCGTTATTTTTATATTTTACTCATAATTTTATAATTTAGTAAATAACGCAAATGTAATAAATTGATTTTTATTGTTTAAATCGATAATAAGTCAGGATAATTAAATATATATATACAAAATGTGAAATTAAATATTACTTTAATATAATTTTATGTTGAATAAAATATAAATTCAAAATTTGTTGTTCAAATTTGGTAAAATATTACATTTAACCAAATTATTTGTCAATATCTGACTTAAAAATTTAGTAATAACCGAATTCGTTGAGCGCTAATTATTTTGCACTTTAATGTTTAGCTGAGAATATTATTGAAATTCTCATAGAAACCTATGCTATGACGTATTAAATGACTTCAATTATATGCTAAAATTATGAAATAATACATTCAGTTATCTATGTTATCATAACTATGTTAATGCTGTTATCGCTGAAATTATGTATTTTTTAAAACATTTTTACAATACAGCAATTTTTATTTATAATTTTTATTTTAATTAATAACTTTCCAAATTATTTTTAAAAATTTATTTAATATTTTTATTTGAGCAATGCATTGAATATTGCACTATAAATAAATTAATTTTCTAAAGAATTTTTTGAATTATAAAAATTAGCGAATAAATATCGATATTAAAAACAAATTTTTTTACATTAGTAATAATGTAATACAGTTAGCCCTCGAATATGGCAATAGATGTGTTGACAAGTTTTGTATATGGCAATAGATTTTTCATGTACCAACGAGTTATGGAATACTTATAATGTTAATATGTCTTGAATTTGGCAACTCATGAGATGGCAAACCATTAGAGTTGGCAACCAATTTTACAATCTTTCTATAGAAAAATTAATTTAAACTTAGCAACTGTTTATTGAAAATTTGCAAATAACTATAGGTGTAATAAAGTTTTTTATTATTTTATTTTTATTTTAGCCACTTTTATCAGCTATCAGTTGTAGCTTTAAAATGAAATTTATAATATTTCAAAATAACTGAGTTATTATGAGTTGTGGCACTTTTTCAAAGTTAATTTTGTTTACACTTACAAATCTGTACGAGATTTTTAATAATTAATTTTCAACACTTATAAGACCTAAACTTTATATTAATCTCTTATTTTAAAAAAGGTTAATGAATTCTTTAACTTTTAACCTTAACCCTGATTAATCTTAAAATTAATAATCGATAATAATTTATATTTTTATATACTAAAAGATTGGTTTCATGTATACATTCTTGATTTTGTGTGCATTTTTTAATTTATGTGCCAAAATTTAAAAACCAATATATCTTTTTTATAATGATTGTAATTATGTAAGAATAATATTTAGTTATATATGCAAATTTTCGAAATTATTGCTTTACTTAAAGTCCATCGTTGAGCGTACGCACAAAAATAGCAATACAACTAAATTATTAATTATGTGCCCAATTGTAGATCTGACTTAATAAGATGATAAAATTATTTCTATATTAAATTCTAAATTAAATTCACTGTAAAATTTATCCCTAATTAATTGATAGATGTATAGATGGCAATGGCGTACTCAAAATAGGCAATCAATTACCAGGTTTGAAGTCTGTGCTGTCGTTCGAACTTCTAGAAAAACACTTAAAGAGTTGTTCGAAATCGAAAACCATTCAATCGGGTTCGACACGAAGTTCGTATTCAATTGAGCCAACCTTTACTGTTCACAAAACTTTTACAGCGGTTAATGTGGGAAATTTGTCGATGAAAATCAAAGGCTTCACGATTGGCCCACAAGTGGATAAAGCATATTCGTGTCAGGGATATGGCTTTAAAGTGATTTATTGCGGAGGATTTGATTTGCGTCCGAATGAGAATAGAAAAATTCATATCGCCTTTACTCCGGATTTTACTCAACACAAAACTAAGCAAATATTGACAATTCTTACAGATAATGCTTATGACAATATTCAATACGCTTTAATCGCTACATTACCGAAGCATATGCTTCCGTTTTGTAACGACTCGTTGCCGCGACCGTCTTGGGAAGCAGTACTTTACTATTGTATCGTAACAATGATGACGTTCATCATTGTTTTGGCTGTTTTCGTCGCATTTTTTGACGGCGACAGACTTCTCAACTTTTCCTTTTACCCCGTACTCACCACTTACACGATCGCTCCTTTCGAGAGCAGCACAGTTGGAAGCACTCCCGAAGAAATTAGTGAAAAATTATTTACTAAATCTGCTAATTCTAGTATTGATGAAATAAATAAGGATTCCAAACGGTATAATGAATTGAGGCAAAGAAAAATAAAATCCAAAACGAATCGAATGAGCGGTTCCAATATGAAGGATGATATGAATGGGGAAACGAATGGCTATGTATATCAACAACAATCGTGGACTCAATTTTTGCGCAAAAAATTTGTTAGACGTGATTCTTCGGGCAGTGATAAAAGTAATAATGGTTCTCGAAATTCGATTCATGCAAACACACCAAAACTACAGCCTATTCAACAAAATAATTTTAGTCTGAAAAAAGAATCTTTAAATAGTGATAAAATCAATAACAGTCTCAATAAAACTAAGACAAAGAAAAATCTGAAAAATGAAAGCGATAAACCTTCAAAGAAAAAGTTAAACTTTCCAATAGAACATAAAAACTTAACAAATATAATATCCTCTCCTCCGCCACCACTTCCGACATTTCCGACAGCGGCCACCTTTGACGAGGAAAGTTTTGTTAAGAATTTAAAAGTGAATAAAAAATCAAAACCCAACACATTTCATAGCGATGCTGGAATTTCTAATATAAGCGTTGAATTGCCTTATAAGCCAAAATCTAATAATCAGTTGACAAAGTCTGCGAAGAAAAAAGTTAAAGACGAACCGGTGTTAGACGATAATGAGTCGTACGCGTCCTCTAATGAGTATTCCGTTATTTGGGACTCTCCCATCACTACTTTCGATTGCGGTAAATATAATTCTGTTGTTTATAGTATAATTCATTTAATTTTTCAAAATAGAAATAAAAGCAAACTATTTAGGAATCAGAAATTTAAAAAATAATTTTTTTTATATTTTTAATAAATCGTGATAATTCATAAAAGTGGTAGTTTTAAGTTATGTTTTTACTACTATGAAAATGCATTCTGTTTTTACTATTTATTGTTTAAATGATAAAAGTTTCTCAAAATTTGAAAATTAAAGCCGACTCACTTGAAATTCTGATCACATTGAGTTTAAGTCATCTCTTGTTAACTTGAATTATTTAAA
Organism: Microtritia minima; assembly: GCA_034699355.1. Classification (NCBI taxonomy): domain Eukaryota; kingdom Metazoa; phylum Arthropoda; class Arachnida; order Sarcoptiformes; family Euphthiracaridae; genus Microtritia; species Microtritia minima. The sequence continues at coordinate 4,757 of JAQIYA010000034.1, read as the reverse complement.
TGTTCTGTAACTGTTATAACCTGTAAACTTAACAAATTCATTTAAATAAGTCTATTTGTACATTTTTAATATTTATATATTTTAAATTTATTGGCAAAACATTTTGAGGATATTTCCTGTTCTCTATATTATAATAGTGTGTGTGTAGAAGAGATTGTGAAACGACTAGAGAAATAATTAAAGAGGCATACTTCAAGTAATTAATTGCAAATTTAAAAATTAAGATTTAAAAATATGAGATTAAATAAGTTTTATAGAATAGATTTTTAATAAGATTTTGTTCTTTTTATGAATTTTTACATTTGGTTTTAATGTTAATATTGCCTCACAAATATTGCTCATCAGTTTATTCATGTGAGCACTCAAATAAAATTGATCTTTAAATTTAAAACACTTAACAAAAGTTGTTGTCTATTATTGTTACAAATTAAAGAAAAATTACTTTTCTTCATTAAATAAATTGATAACCGTTTTATTTTTTTTACAGACAACGCGATGAATGAATTGGTTCGTCAAACGGAATTATTTGCAGAAAAATCTCAACAATCGACAAAAAAATCGAAATTATATCAAAATATTGTTAATGGAAGATCGAAATGTAATAAAAGTGATTCTATACGTTCAGCTCGCGATTCATTTTCGGTCTCCGAATGGTCTGCAAGATCTTTGACGCCTCCGCCGTCAACAAACACAAGTTTGGTCGAAGAAAATGTGTTGGATCGACAAACAGATCGGCAAACGGATCGACAAACGCCTCCCGTTCGATATATTCAAGCTATTGAGAGACCCGTGAACTCGAACTCATGGCTCACTGATTTGAATGGTGTGAACGCAAGCAATTCGTTAGATAACGAATTAAGTCATTTGCGCGAAACGTCTTCTCCGTGGAACTCGCAAAGTCAATGCCATCATTCGAGTGCCAGAGATTGGAATTTTGGCGAATTTGAGTCATCAAAAGATGTCTGGAACTCGAATTGGGGCTCATCTTCTAATACTAGTCAATCGCCATGGAATGAGTCGTATAACAACTTATGGAACACTAAAGACACTTCAAACGCTTGGACCGAACTTTCGCATCCGTTTCGTAATGACGATCAGATAACTGTATCGCAAAACACTGGTCATAACGTTGAATCTTCATTCAATCTGTTTGGACGTTCACTCTGGAGTCCATTGTCTCCATCGGTGACAAACACATCGAACGCAAACGTCATGATCACGTCGACAACTGTCACCACCACCACAACCACGTCGACCACCACTTGGTCTCTGTTCGGTGCATCTCATTCTATACCTCATTCTCAAAATTACCCGAAATAATGATCAGAATTAAAGATTGCAAATTTTACATTCAATTAGTATTCAATAACATTGAAATTTATTGCTTTAAAAAAAGGCATTATAAGTTAGATCTAAGTTAAACAAATTAAAAAATAAATTATAACTTAAAAATAAATTCTCTTTTGTCATTATAATAGTATAAGCTCTTTTGTCTTTAGTATTAATTCGAGTTTGTTTTTCGTTGAGATTCGTCGTCTTTAGTCGGCCGTTCGTTGTTATTCGTGATCACATTTTTACCGGTATCGAGTGCTGCCTTCTTCGCGATGGCTTTCGGTCCGAGTTGTTCCACATTCTGCAGAGTTATGGCAGCGTTTCCGACGCTGTAGAGTACGTCTTCGGTGGCCTTTCCCGCCTCATTGCCATACCTGTTGTTTACGATATCCACCGTTTCGTTCGCCACTGTTTTCCCCAAAATCTTTGCATTTTCAGTAACGCCGTGATAGAGCGTTGCGAAACCTTGAAGACCACCGCTCGCCACAGTAAATATGTTGTCCATCACTTTACCCGATTCGCTGTCATTCTTTCCCGAAATGCTGGAAATTAAAGAAGTGCCGTGTTTTTTTACGTGAGGTGCGGCCCATTGGCCGACGCTATGCGTGCCTTTGGCCACCGCCGACACGCACGCGCCCGTCACCGAACACGCCGTTTGCGATACTGATCGCAGGTTTTGCAAACCACTCGCGACTCGCGGATCGACTGGTCTTGGAGTGCGAGTCGGCTCTTGATTTGCCTTAATATGTTGCGCGCCCTTCACTACCAAACCGCTGGCAATTTGCGTGCCTTTTGTTATGCCATTGTTTATGACATGAGCGCCATTCACCAGGTTTTTGGCCACCGTTTCGGCGGTACTCTCTCTTCGATACGATTCATTTGTGTCCCTCAATGGTTGGGCCTCTGCTTTATATTGCGGTTGAGATAGCGGTTCAGCGCTCCACTCATTACGCGTTGACAACGACTGAGAAGACAGTGATATCTCAGTGATTATATGCTTCCACTGATGCGGTGAATCGCTAATCGATGCGTACAACAGTAAGATATTCTCGAAGAGCAATACTTTCGAGTCGTCGACATCGTTGAGCACCACAATCGTGAGCGCGTCGGCCGACGACGAGTCGTTAAACAAATAGCTGTTCGCCGCGTCGACGCATCGGTACACGTGAGTCACATCGCTCTCCAACGGATAGTACCAGTCCTTGCATTTGATGAGAGCCAAGCGATTGCTGACTGCGTCGCTCTTTTCGGTGAACACAGACGAGCGAAACACGCGAAGTGCGGCCCTGTTTGTCACTGCCGTCACGTCGTAGTGGTTGTCGTTTCGGTTGAAATTCAAGTGATACACGTCCACACACTTGAGTGACAGTATTTCTTCGATGTCGCTGTGATTACTCATGACTGGTGTCGGTTTGAATCGATATTATGGACAGACGTGTGCGAAGTGTCGTCAAATGTGTTGACTCAACACACTCAACACTCGTATATATTAAGCCTGACGTCAACAATGAGTCATTCCATTACAGCACTCAATCCTTACGTGTCGTAATCTAATCGTTAACCAATTACAAGCAAATATCGTAACATCTCATTCAAAGTTTAGGTATTAAATATATTTATTTGATAACGTTTTAATAAATAGTATAGAAATAAATAAATATAATAACACTTAGAATAATATAAATAAATTGTGTGTGTATTATATAATAAACGTAATCTAAATTTAATTACGACTTTTATAATTTCACTATTTAATGACTAATTTTATTTAATAACTTATAAAATGTGTTGGAATTTCTCTTTCTAGAAATTTCTTTCTATAGACTTTCTCTGAGAAGTTAGAAAAATCTCTCGCATCTCAAAATTTCAAATAATTAATAAAATTCTATATAAATTGCATTACTTGGATGTAGTTTATTAAATCTATGTTTATTAAATCAATAGATATGGTTGTCATAAATTACAATTGGAATGTCATTAAATTAGGTATCATTTAGGAATGTCATTATATTTATTAGTGAACTGATAATTAAAACTAATATCAAAGGCAACTCTAACAGTAATAGAATATTAATACATAATATTTACAAAATTTAATTATAATTTAAATCTCTATAATGAGCGTAATGTGACATATTGTTGAAATGTCACTAATCATAAAAAGTTCAATTAATTATGTCTATAAAGTAATATAAATTTATCTCAGTTTCACTACTATTGTTTCTTGTTTTGGGATTTCTAGAAATCCGAAAGCTATAGTAATTATTTATACAATTATTAAAGGTTATATAAACATATATTCTGGTCATTTATCTGCAGACTTTTTTTATAATTTTCATAATAAATTGCTTTGTAATCTTCACGATAGTTTCAAAATAATGAGCACACAAATCTTAATTTGTTTCTCATTATATCAATCATTGTTATTAAACTTTATTAATATTCTAACTTATTAGTCAACTCTTTTTTGCTTTTCTACTGTTAATTATGTTATTATAATTAAATAATTTTTTTATTTAGCGTCATATAAGCGTATATCCTTTTTAAAATAAAAAACATATTGCAAAAGATATTGACATAAAGCAAAGACACGTAAAATATTATTTTAATGTAATTCAACGCTTTCTGCTTTCCTTAATAAGGAAAAGTACAGTAACTGTACAACTGTTGTATAGTTATAATGTTATAACGTTATTAATTTAAAAATAATTTTAAAAATGCGTTTTTAACATTAAAACTCTTTTGAACAAAATGTTATAATTCTAAGTGGCATTCATTTGATACGTAACGAATGCATTGTCAATGCATTTATATATTCTGAAGAAAGCAATTAAAATTTTAATACACGTATATCAATGTTTAATTTACTAATAAATTATTTGCAAATATTTTTTTTAATTACTAATATTTTAAATAACTTATCTGTATATGAATTATTTCAACAAAAATTATTATATGCTAAAAATCCATTCTTTCGCATTTTGTGTTAATTTTAATCTTTAATTTATAATTTATAAAGAAAAATAATCATACAAATGATTTTATTTTATTATTTTAAACATGCACTACTTGTTCGAGAATTAACGTATGCATACAAAAATTAAATTTTTATTAATAAAAAATATAGGAATAAACGACGTTAAACAAGATTTTCACCAATTATAGTACATTTAATAAGCAGCGAAACAAAGTTAATTAATCACAGATAGCACGCCATTATCAGCTGTAATACGAATTTGGTATCAAGAGTTTTCGTATCTCTTTGGCAGTAATTTTTTAGTGTTTTACGTATAATTAATTTAATTCTATCTGTTAATTCTTCACAATTATCACATGTCCAGCCATAATCGTACACATTTAGCAATTTCTTAATTAGTTTTTATTGGGACACATTTGAAGGGTTAATCGCTTTGGGAATAATAATA